>JAQGBS010002322.1:0-13386 GCA_034698545.1 Acrobeloides obliquus | reverse complement strand
CGGAAAAAATATTGTTTAAAAATCATCATATTTTAGTTTTCGGAAGCGGGTCGTGGCATATGTGACGTGCCGGCACACATCATCTTTAATCTCTGCATGCAGGTCCTTCAGACTACTTTTAAAACTATTCAAAAGCCTACTCGGTACAGCACCATACGTGGCTGCACAAAAATATCCAGGAATATTGTTATAATCACCCAGGCAATTCCTCCAAGTTCCATTCGAAGTCATATAAAAATAACTACCCGACCCTTCAGCTAATGTACAATTGGGCCCTATAAAAGTATTCATCTTTGGGGTCATCTATAAATTAAGTTTCCAAAAGGGGGAGGGGGTCCAGCCGAAAATTTATCGTTTCAATGTTAAACTCATTTGAAATTTCTCACAGTTTTTTTCGCTCAAATCTTTTTTATTGTTAGATTTTAAAGTAGTGGTGTAAAAGTAAAAAATGTCCGTAAGACTACTCGCTATCAGTCGTGCCGCGCATTTTACGACACTAACAGTCATGCCGTTGCACTACAGAACGACGCACTACGGCTGCTGCAAGTTGAATAAATTTGAGAATTGACACGAAAACCATGAATTTTAAATTTTTTCATACGCTTAACTATTGAGTGTATTTAAAAAAAGAAAAACAGTATCCTTTATAGCTCGATAAGGCAAACAAAACGATCTAAAATTATCCAATTTGAAAATTGTTTTGGGTTATTGAAGCGAAAACATGAATCTGAGTTTTCGTTTCAATAACTCAAAACAATTATCAAATTGGATAATTTTGGTGTCGTTTTGTTTGTCTCGTAGAGAGTCATTTTATTTGTGCTGTAGTGCAACGGTACGACTGCTAGCATCGTGAAATGCGCGGCACGACTGTTAGAGCACACACATAGACATTACAAGTTTGATAAATGACCTAAAAAAGCCTAAATATCAGACCTAGTGATGGTGTGGGGACGGAGAAAATTTACCTAAGTTAGTATAATTTAATGGGCTATCATTATGCCATGAAATATTTCCAGTAAATGGATCTTGAATAAGTCCGATCCAAGCTTCTTTCCCCGCGGTTAAGCCTATAATTTGTCAAACAATTTGTTTTATCGAACTCTGGATTTTCACCTCGAATCTCATCGTTTTCTTGCTCGGATTCAATTGCCAAAAGATATGTTGGGAAACAGGTTGAGTCATCCGGAATTATATTTTGGCTGTTGTATTTGTAACATTTATTCGAATTGCTATGCATTTGTGAAAATCCATCTGGACATTGAGCATTAGAAAAAGAAAATAATGTAAGTACAAATAAAGTGAATGTGTTTGGGAACATGACAACAAAATGTTTAGTTTGATAAAGAAAAACTGCTATCAACAATAGAAATTTTCAAGAATTAGAGTAAAGTCCTTCCTCTGAAATGTAATTCCGGTGCTTTGTACTCTTGCTGATAAGAAAATTGGTATGAATTTTTATAAGAAAATTTGTATGAATCTTTTAGACCAGGAAATCTATGGTTCAGGGTTTTCGTTTCAATAACCCAAAACAAAGTTCAAATTTGATCATTTTGGTGTCGTTTTATTCATCTTGGCGAGTGATCGGGTTGTTCGGGGATTGATGTCGTTTTTGGAAAACGGCATTTTCAACATTTTTAAATGGAAAAATAGTAGAGAAGCTAGACTACAACATGCAAAAAACCGCATCAAAAAAGACAACGAAATAAAAAAATTCAAAAAATCACATTTTCATTGAAAATTATGTGTAAAAAATCATTTTTTGACCCCCTAAATGAAATTTTTTCGCAAAAAGCGAAACACGCTATTCTCTTACATTGGTGTCCAGGCAACTTAAAAAAATAATTATCAAATTTCATAACAAATGATTTGTTTCACCCTCTATCTGCAGAGCAATTTTTTGAACATTGACAAATTCATAGCTTTTTTATTTCGTTGTCTTTTTTGATGCGGTTATTTGTATGTTGTAGTTTACTATTTTTCCAAAGCTGGGTTGTAATGGTAATTCATCAAAATAAAAAAGTTACGGCACTTTTTCGAAAAAAGTCAAAAGTCGAATTACAGTCAACCCTCGATTATCCGGGTGGGGGACTTTTGCGCTCTCACATATGCACGCACGACATTTGCACTTTCACATTTGCGCCCTGACATATGCGCGCCAACATTTGCGCCCCGAAATTTTGGCGCCAACATTTGCGCGCTGACAATTATTATGTAATTATACCTCGACATTGCATCCCACCAATTATTAGCGTGCATATATTCGGCGCGCAAATGTCGGGGCGCAATTATTAGCGTGCATGTGTTGGGACGCAAATGTCGGAACGCAAATGTTCGCGCAAATGTTGGCGCGCAAATGTCGGCGCGCATTTGTCGGTTGCTCCAAAGTCGGGTGCGCAAGTGTCAGTGCGCATATGTGAGAGCGCAAAAGTCCCCCACCCAATTATCCGACCACCTCGGGAGGGGTCGGATAATCGAGGTTCTCTTAATCGATGGGAGGGGGTCGGGTAATCGAGGTTTTCCTAATCGACGCAAGGGGTCGGATAATCGAGGTTCCCTTAATCGACGGGAGGGGGTCAGATAATCGAGGTTTTCCTAATCGACGCAAGGGATCAGATAATCGAGGGTTGATTGTATCGGGAAAAAATAGAAGCGGCGTGTGTACCGAAACGAAAACATGTGAAAAAGATGCAATAAAGCTCATAACCTAACCTAAAAAAGACAACATAAAAAAATTCATCGATTTCGCCGAGATATGAATTTTTTACGTTTTTCACAGACCCCAGCCGTGTTTTGAGGATTAAAAATGTTGAAAACTTCTTACACGAAATTCAGAATTTCGTGTAAGAACAAAAATTCTCCATTTTTCGTGGATTTTCATAATATCAATAAAAGTGCGACTATTTTCCGATCTGGCTGTTCCTGTAAAATTAAAAGCTTGTTCAAATAGCAGGGGTTATTTCTCTAGTTTCTTTGCATGCAGGTAGACGATTGATTTCCATGCTCTCTTGCCTCTCATGCTCTCTTTGTCTTTCAGCCAGCTGTCTTATTTTTTCACATCATTCTTTTCGAAAACTTGACGAAACCTGCTTTTAGTTTTGAATTTAATGGCTATTTTCTTTCTTAAGTAGAAGTAAAATATAAAATAAAAATAGGATTATTGATAAGCCGATTATTTTTTGGTTCTCTAGTAATATTTCTACTTGTTTTCACATTTTCTTCCTCATGTGATCATTTGTATGTCATTGCAAAAATTGTCTGGGTCATTTTTTAAAATGATTCTGGAAAAAGTGATGTTCTAGAAAAAATTGTTCTAAAATTTCGGGTTGAAATGACCCCTCATGGTCGAATTTTTACCGTCAGAAAAAAGTTATAGTAATTTTTCGATAAAAACATCCGTTTTGTTTATAGTGGAAATTTGTTTTAAAAAATTGTTCATAGTATTTCTTAGCCTCCTGATTTTTTCTCCGATCAAAGTTTAAAAGTATTCCCATCGAATGAGCAAAATTAATAAAAATAAAATTTAAGCCAAATCGATGACCCTAGCAAAATTGGAAATGCCTGATAATAAAAAATTTCTCTATTGTCTGGATTTCTGTCGAACTTACCAAAGAGCAAAAACTTAGTGAAAAGACCCTTTTGCTGAATCTGAATCAGCAAAAGTGTCTTTTCACTAAGTTTTTGCTCTTTGATAAGTTCGACAGAAAGCAAGACAACAAAAAAATATTACAAAATATGAACTTTTTTGACAAAACGAGTTGCATGTTTCCGAAGTCCACAGGTAGCTTGAATGTAAAAATTGAAAATTGCTGTTTTTATGCCAAACATGCTATTTTATACAAAAAATGCATTCTTGGCAAAAAATGCCATTTTTACTAGTGATAGAAATCCGAGTCATATGAGTTCATAATTGTGCTAGACATGATAGAAATTTTGCATTTTCAAAATAAAATTTTATGAAAATTTCTATTTTGTCTAACACAATTATGAACTCATATTGACCCGGATTTCTATCACTAATTTTAACCCAAAATCCAATTTTTATAAGAACGAATTGCAGTAGACCCGTTCTGATTTTTTCGAAAATGACTATGTGAGACTGAATAGGGGGCATATTCCCTCGACCATTCACTCCGTAATATTTAAAACTTAAAAAATTTCTATTGCTAGACCTTACTCAAAAATGAAATTTTTGCCTCAGACAGCCAAGGGAGTTTCTTCAGCGTTTTGCAACTCTGCTGAAACACGGAATTTGTCATCACCGGCAAATTTTTTTCTAGCTACTTTACACTTCGATTAATTTGGTTGACGTAAGAAATAATTTTCCTTTCATAAGTTCAAAAATTTAACAGAATGCGAAAGAAAAATCTCATACTAATATGTAAGTGTGTACAAACTACAAAGTAGATTTTCGTCGCATCAATTTTCTAGGCATATGTTTTCTGCTGTGTCTGCTCAAAATGGGAAAATATATGCGTAAATAAAAACATCACGAACATTCGATTTTCTCATGTGTCAGCTTTTTTAAGAAGATTGTTATTTCTCTTTTTCTAGTGCACATAGTTTTTGTTAATTTTATCACTTTTTTGAAGAAAAAATGGCACGATTTCTATGAAAAGCTATAGTTTACCATGAAAAGGATCAGTCGACCCAATTATAACTTTATGTCATCCGAAAATATATGACATTTAGAGCATTTTGGTACTCTTAAAGGAGGGGTGCAAATAATAGGTCATTCTCGGTCGAAAATTTTTTTGCCAAAACAGCCTATATAGGGGTAAAATCATGCGAAAAATTGATTGCGTGCATTTCCAAAGCGTAGAAATGCTTCCTTGACCCTGATTCAGGGAAAAAGATGTGTGTATTGAATCGAAAATTGAAAAATTTTGAAATTTCTCCCTCAAAATCATATTCCTAGGGGTAATTTCATGCGGAGTTGCGCGCATTCCCGAATCTTGAAAATGCTTCCTTGACCCTGATTCAGAGAAATAAGAGTGTGTATTGAAGCGAAAATCCAACATGTACTAATTTTCCTGAATTAGAGTCAGGGAAGCGTTTTCAAGCTTCGGAAATGCGCGCAATCGATTCCCCTCATGAAATTACCCCCAAAAATATGATTTTGAGGGAAAAATTTCAAAAATTTTCAATTTTCGCTTCAATCCACACATCTTTTTCCCTGAATCAGCGTCAAGGAAGTATTTTCACGCTTCGGGAATGCGCACAATCGATTTTTCGCATGATTTTACCCCTATATAGGCTAAAAATTTTCGACCGAGAATGACCTATTATCTGCACCCCTCCTTTAAAAGGGAGATGCCGTTTGAGACCCTATCTTCGAAAACATTTTTTCTCCAAATTGGCTGATTTTTGGTAATTGGGGGTTTTCGGGCACGAGAAATCGATTGGCGCAAGTCCAGAGTTCCGAAAAAATTTTTGTGACCCCCTACACCATGTTAAAAAATCAATTTTTTCAGCATTTTATTTTGGCTTCAAATTGGCTGATTTTTGGTACTAGGGGGTCTTCGGACACAAGAAATCGATTGGAGCAAGTCCCGAGTTCCGAAAAATTTTCATGACTCCCTAAATTTTTGAGTAAAAATCTCGATGGGGAAAAAGATTCAGATGATGCCGTCAAAACAAAAAATGCTCAATTTTTCATGATCTTTCCGAATATATCATTTTTCATATGATTGTAATTGAGTGGCCTGGTCCTTTAACTGTTACAAAGTCATAAACCCGCATGTTTGAAGCTAGCTTAATAAGCTCGCATGAATTTTGTAGCGCAACGTTGAGCTTTAAAATGAGCCGTCGGCCATTGATTTTGGATGTAAATCCATCGAGGTATGACTGTTTGCGCCAATAGCTGTTAAGTAACTGCTGTTTGAAAATTGAAAAATATTTACAGTTTTTAAAGTGTACTTCCGTTCGTATACCAAAATTGGATTATTTATTATGAAAATAAGCTCGTGCATATGATCAAATAATGCGTATAACAAACGTGTCCCGAATTCTATTTAATTTGCAATGTCGTGCTCACATAGGTCGTTTTACAAATTTGTGATTCATTTTTCAACATTTAGAAACTTTCTCTTTTTGTACAAATGAGATAGAAGATATTTTATGTAACAAGTATGATTTTTTCCATTTTTACAGAGAAACTTGTTTGAACTTATTGCGCAACTTTTCCCTTGTTGATCTAAACAATGCTATTCTTCAAAATTGTTGTCTTTTAGCGCTTGGCCGCGCTGATAACTATCTGTTAGACGATGTAATAAAACTGGACAGAAACAGAAATGGACATAAAACATACAAATTGATATGTGTGAGTGCATGTTTTCTTTTTTTCTGCTCTGATTATTCTCTTCATTTCCTCTCACGTGTTGTGTCGAATGTGCTGTTTTTGAATTGATTCAATGGGAGAATTTTTATAGATTCTTCAAAATTGTTGTCTTTTTGCGAAAGGGGGTTCAAAATGGCCCATATCCCGCCAAAAAACTGGTTCCCCACATTCATTATTTAATCATACTCTTATATACTATCCATTTGTTTGTATCATCATTTCAATGCGACTTTAGGTTTTTCTCAAAAAATCATTTTTGGCCATTTTTCTCAACAATTTTGATCGACTTTTCATGAAAAGTGATCTTCTACAAAGTTGTTCCTTATAAAAGTTTGCTCTATATTTTTGCGCTGCATCCTCTCAAATATAATAATCGCTTCGCCTAAAAAAATTCAATTCATGACCACCATTAAAACCAATAATATGTAAACAAATTAACTTTTCCTCGAGTATAGACAAATATTTGTTTTTCCCGGATTTTTCGTACCAGGACGCTAATTTATGTCACTCGATTTTTGAATAAATAATTTTTTAGGCATAAATTATTTCAGAGAAGAAGTATTGTTCTTATCACTTTGCTAAAAATAAAAGTTGAAACTATATTTTTTCTATGGTGTCAATCATTTTGGAATTACCTTCAGATTTATTTCAAAATATTTTGAAATATTGTGATTTCTGCTCACTTTTGACTTTAAGAGAAGTAAGTTTGGTTGAAATTTTAAATTTTAAAAAATTGAAGGACATCTATTCATTCTACTCTTCGCCCCCCCCCAAACCATCCCACAGCGCATCAAAATGCCGAAAAGGCGCAGGCAAGGATCAAAAGTTATAAAAAAATGTGATTTTTAAAAAAGTGGATAGCGCAGTTGGATAGAATCAACTGCGCTATCGACTTGTCTATACCTTTTCGGCATTTTCCATTCCGTGATCCCCAAAAAATATTTTTTGAAAGGGAACGATTCTTTTCCTTCCCCCCATCCCCTCTCACAATCTGTTTTTGTTGGGCCTTGGGGACCTCTATCCACCCCCATATCCCAAATTATGCAAATTTTCTAATCTCCAATTTTTAGGCCTGTTACGCTACCTATCAATATGCAAATTTTGAACTTTATACAAGAACAACTTTCAACCTCGCTCAAGACTATCCCCTCTCACAAAATGACATCAAAATCACCAATTCCAAAAAGTTTATAAACTCTGAAAAAGTTATTGAATTCCTGCAGAAATTTTTGAGAAAATTGGAAAAATTGGTCCTCTATGAATCTCCTATACACTTAACATTAAGCAATTTGATTCAGGTAAATTTTGAACGCTTCCCTGATTCAGGGAAGGCGTATTGTGTATGAAGCGAAAAGTCGCAAAATGCGATTTTTGTCTAAAAACGACCCCTTTGTGATAAAAAGGTGCAAGGAATCCGAATGTGACATTTATAAATTTCCTCGGATTCAAGAAGAGCTGTATATCGACGCGAAAATTCAAGAAAATCATTTGTTAATTGGATTAAATAATTGGTTAACTATAATATTGCAAAAAGTTTGAGCTTTTTTTATATATTTTTTCTAATTTCGCGTCGATATACAGCTCTTATTGAATGCGAGAAACTTTATAAATGTCAAATTCGAATCTCCCGCACGTTTTTACCCCAAAAGGAGTCGTTTTTAGGCAAAATTCGCATTTTTGCGACTTTTCGCTTCAATACATAATACACCTTCCGGGGAAGCGTTTTTCACTTCGAAAATGTCAAATTCGGATTCCCCGCATGTTTTTACTCCTAGAGAGAATATTTCCAAAAAAATTTTCACGTGATGAATTACCAATGGGGGGGGGACGGTCCCCCCCCCTCATGTAGCTAGCATCGAGCCAAAAGTTAAAGATTCATATAGCCTCGGGGTGGCGAAGCCGGCTATAAACTAACTCAGGCTAAAAAAAGGTCCTTTTTTTGGTCGACACCATATAGCCTCGAGGTAGCTTGTCCCCCTTCCTTCTTCATGTATGGTGATGGCCCCTATTGTATGATGTCTCCAATTTTTAAATTGTAGAATATGTAAAAAATGTAAAATTTTTTAGATCGCTTCAGTTTCACCAAACATTACATATTTGGATATTAGGCAAGAAGATGAAAGGCCTTATTTGGATGCGGATTATGCGCATTCGTTGCAATTTTTTTCGAATTTGAAAATTTTGAAGATGGATGGTTTGCCGGGGTTCAGATTATCGGGTAGAGGTAATTTTTTACTGATAAAGGATGTGGCAACAAAAAACTGGATTTTGCGATTTTTTAACACTTTTCAAGTTGGTTTTCTTCAAAATTCAAAAATAACCCTATATGGTTTTCCAGGAGAGAAATCGATTGCGCGCATTGCCGAACCTTGAAAACGCTTTCCTGGCTCTGAATTAGCCTATTTTCGCTTCAATACACACATTTCTTCCCTGAATCAGTGATAGTCACGTCACTGATTCAGGGAACAGGTTAAACCATATATTAAAATTGATTTCATGAGGGAGATATACAGGGTGACTCAAAAGTTCGTTCACCACATTTTATACCGAATTTACATAACTAAAACAATGTTCATTTTCAACAAAATTGTGGGGGGATGGGGTTCCCTGTACGAAAAATCCTAGGGGGTACGGGGAATAAATTCCCGTAAGAATTGATAGGGATAGATTCCCCCTACGAACCCCCCCCCCCTCTAGGGCACAATTTTGTCCAAAATGAACATTGTTTTTGTTGTGCAACTTCAGTATAAAATGTTATGAGATGAACCTTTGAATCACCTTGTAAAATTCCAATTTTAGGATGTGCCTATCGCATAATAATCCCTCAAATGCGAAAACTTATGGGTCTTGTAGAATTTGAGTTCAACTGTAAACATGATATGCTATGCCACATTTTGGCTTCAATGAGACACCATAATGTTGTACTACCCAAAATACAAAAAGTCAATGTAAAGATTTTTTCATATGTGAAATTATCCCTGTCTCAAATTCCCCAACAAATCCCCACGGCGGGTTTTTGATGCGAAAATGGGGGAGGGGTGGTTCAAAATTTTAAAAACGAGTAATACTATTCGACTCAGCTCAATGAGACGAGTTAAACGAAGTATATATTGTACAAAAAAGCAAGTCACGTGGCCGAGTGATTAGTGTGCAAGGATTGCAACTATAGGTCGCGGGTTCGAAGCCTGGCTACAATACTGCTCACCCATTTTTTTCAAAAATTATAATTTTCAGTTCTCCATGCGCCATTCTTCTCCCAACTTCATTGAAGCTCTTATATGGTTTTTATATAAGCATAAAACTTTGGTCTACTTTAGGATTCATAATGCCTTATTTGCAACTTTGGATCAGTTGAGTCGATTTTATGGGTATATCATCAAATTTTTAAAGCTTAAAACAGCAAAAATTTTTAGTGCTATCATATCTTTACCGTGCCTAAATGAAATCGTGCTAGAAAACTGCTCAATTTGTGATCGATTGGATAAACTTCTAGAAATCCGTTTTAGCGATGAGCTTAAAAGAAAGGGTATAACATGTGAGGGTCAAGTGAAAAGTATGCGATTCGACCCGGATAATAACCATTAGTTGTAATAATAGAAGTGGGCAGAAGTTCATATATGGACCCTACTCCTTCTCCATTACAAATGGGTGAAGGATGTCCCAAATGGAAGGCTACCCCCTCACATAGAACAAATTTGTGGAAAAATGCCCCCTCCATTTTCGGAAAAATGGACCCCTCCTCTCATTTGGGAAAGGGACTCCTCTCATTTTCGGAAAAATGGACCCCTCCTCTCATTTGGGAAAGGGACTCCTCTCATTTTCGGAAAAATGGACCTCTGCTCATCTATATTCTGATGGCAAATACATACTTAGCATAACATCTTCACTTGAAAGCTAAATACAGGATGGCCCAAAGGAAGTTATTTTGGATTTTTGTTTAAACATCATTTTCTAGGGTGCCTTTATGCGATTAATCGATAAAACATATTTTCGAAGCATGAAAACATTTCCCTGACTATGACTCATGCTATTTTGGCTTCAAAACGCTCAAACCCTCATGAAGGGATATTGAAGAAAAATGAACTTATTCAGGGTCATACAAAATTTTTCATAGTTCGAAAATAAGAGCAATTGATTCCTCGTATAAAATTACCCTCAGGATGTTGATTTTTTCAGATAAGTTTGAAGAGCAAAAACGATGATTCAATTTATAATTGGGGTGTTGGGTTCATTTGGGCCATCCTGTAATTTTTAAATGTGTTGTAGATAAATGTATTTTAATAATAAGACAGTATTATACACACCCTGTATATCCTTTATTAATATTTTCGAAACTCGCGATCATTTCGATATTCATGTTCTTTCCGAACGCAACAGCATGCACATATAGATCTTAATATATAAACAATTAAGAATATTAGTAAAAGTGCGCCAATAATAATCAATAAGGCAATCACCCAACGATGGAAATAGAAACAACATTGTTGGCCATTATAGCATTGATAATAATAAAGTGGGTTGGTTTCATCGCCTAAAGTAACAATGGTCATTCGAAAAATTCGAAGCGGGATTCGAATCCTAGCCTGTAAACTGCAAATCTTCAATTTACCCACTCGGCCATAGGCTCGAAATAGAAAACCCATGTTATGTTATTCGTTCTATCGTCTCAGTGAGCTGAGTCAAATGGCATGACTCGTTTTTAAAATTTCGAATTCCTCAAATTTTAGCGGAAAACCGTGCTTTTTATATTTTTTGAACTTTGTCGATTTCGAGATAGGGTGGGGCGTTACCCCCACCCAGACCCGTATGCAAGGGGTATCGGAGGGAAAGGAACATGCTCCCATGAAAAACCTTCCCCCCCCCCCCGTTCCGTGGGTCTGACTACGCAACTGCTTGAACTTTAAAACATTACATGCAACTCTTGAGCAATAATTTCCTTCATTTATTCCAAAAGAAAACCCATCTCCATTGAATAGTCCTCTCGCTTGCGATTCTTGTAAATACGCAGGATTCACCTGTCCATTATAAAGACCATTCATAGAATTTTGGTTCAACAGTCCCCTAGCTTGTAAATTTTGCAAGTATGAAGCAATGTTCGGGTTTATCGATTCGCTGTAGAAATTATTATTGTTGGGAAATCTATAGTTACCATTCAAAACTTGGGTCGACAAAAATTGGTTATTTTCTTGAGGTGCAAGACTTTCTGGAAGAATGCCTTAAATTTGTTTAGTAGTTTTTTGGTTAAAAATCGAAGACGAGAAAGAAGCAAAATGAGGCCCCTATCACCTATTTTTTGAAACGATACCCTCTTCATAATCGGCCTCTAGAAGGGGTGGGTGCCACTGGTGACCCCAAGAGATGGATTTGGAGTCCAAGGGTCACGGCGGTTTTTTTTTAGTAAAAATTGGATTAAATTCGAAAGTTTAAAAACGAGTAATGCCATTCGACTCAGTTCAAAGAGACGAGTGAAACGAGGTATATATTGTACTTACACGTTAAGAAATCACATGGATATTGGTTAGTGTGCAAGTAAGCTTGCACTTATAGGTCGCGGGTTCGAATCCCGACGCGAAATTAAAGTTTTTCGATTTTCTTGAAATTTTTTGCATATGCCTATTTTTGGTCGTAGATCAAAATGCTATATCAAACTTTTTTCCATCGACTGCTGAAACGGATTATAAGTGCAATCCTGGCACACTAACCACTTGGCCATGTGATTTCTTAACGTGTTGGTACAATATATACCTCGTTTCACTTGCCTCATTGAATGGAGGTGAATGGTATTACTTGTTTTAAAAATTTCGAATTTCGTCCAATCGCCGTCGAGTGGGCACAATTTCGGGATCTATTGGCACATTTCCATCAATCTGGCAGCAATTTTTTGGTACTACTCTAAAACTCATGTAAACCTGCTTGAATTCCTTGTAATATTTGCTGGTTTTGAAACGTATTTGTATAACTTCCATCGACCGGTTGTTGGAAATTTGGATTAGCTCCCTCAATTAGCGGAACATTACGATTTATCCCTTGAAAATTTATTTGAGACCCTTCTCCAATCGTTGGCACAAATTGTTGGTTATTATTAATATAGGGTTCATTATAGTTACCTATTCCATCATTTAAAGCTATATTGGGGTTTAGGCCTAAAAATAATATATAATCACCACTAAACCTAATTTTGTGCATGATTCAAACCCCCGACCTATAAGCGCAATCCTTCACACTAGCCACTTAGCCATCTGACTCATTAGCTTTTTTGTGCAATATATACTCGTCTCGTTGAGCTAAATCGAATGGCATGACTCGTTTTTAAAATTTCGAATTTCATCCAATTTTTGCAACAAAAAAACCGTCGTAACCCCACTCTTCCCTACCCGTGCCGTAATTTTGATTAATCAATGGTGCATTAGGATATATAGATGGAATATTTTGGTTTTCATTTATCTCTTCACCACTTAACAATTGTCGAATAATATTGCGAAGAACAACGTTTTCATAATAACTTTGTTGTAAATTTTGAGATAGAATATTTCCTATTGTTGATAACAAATAAAATATTGCTAGTGTTTTCATCTTTAAAATGTTACATTTTTTTGATAATTATCAACAATATATATAATAGAAAAAGTGTAAGTACTAGGTTAACTTGAACGTAAAAAATAGACGATAGCTTGCATAGATGATTAGCGACCAGTCTCTATTCATAATGGACCGGAAACTAATGTTCTCTAAGCAAATAAAGATACATGAACTTTTTTTGGAGCATCTTTTTATTGCTACTCGGGATAGTGCAAACAAAAAGTAATAGTCGAGTTTAGAAGAAGTGGAAAAAAAACTCATCTTGATAGTCAATTGACTAGGACGTTGGTATTTCAACTTTTTAATGTGGGTTCAAGCCAATCAGAGTCAAAATTGTGTGTCCTGTGACCGATCCTAAGAAAAAATAAAAGATTTTTTGGCATGGATCATAAGTATGTCACAGTAGTAAGCCTAAGCCTAAGCCTAAGCCTAAGCCTAAGCCTAAGCCTAAGCCTAAGCCTAAGCCTAAG
>JAQGBS010002321.1:0-13388 GCA_034698545.1 Acrobeloides obliquus | reverse complement strand
AATTTTTTTACCTGCAATTATATCACTTTTGGATCTTATTAAAGAAATCTTTTGCTTATTATTTTCTTTATGATTTTGATCCATATCTACATAATAACAAATTTCATCTGGATGCAGAGGTTTTCCAGCGGTTGGTATACACAAAGTATTAGTGTTAGAAGTCCCATTCGGTATAGAAAGCCGGATATTACCATTAGGAATAGAAAGTCGAGTGTTGCCATTGGGGATAGACAGACGGGTATTGCCATAAGGAATAGACGATGTAGAATTCATGGCCGAGGCTTTTTGTTCAATTGCATTTAGCTCTTCTGCTTTTAGTTCTAAAAACTTTTTTATGCACTTTGGATTTAAAAAATCAACTTTGGGAAATTTTTTAAGATTTTATTTTTCCAAACTTACCCTCAAGTTTATCCAAGATTGTTAATTTATTTTCTATCAAGGTTAGCGCACGTTCCATTTTACGAACTTGCCGCTCTTTCTTCTTGCTTGATTGTGAAATTTGTCTGCCAAAAACTACTGTGCATACATATATAGCATATAGTACTAAGAGGACTAAAGTTTTTAAGTTAAGCCTGTGTATTTTAATAGTTTTTTGCCAGTTTGCCGATCACACGTGTACAAGTGGGTCTTCGAAAATCCGATCCGATTGCACGACTAAAAAAAGGTCGCTCTTCGCGAAATGTATCGTTCATGGCCGCGCGTCATGCACGTCCCCTCCTCTCAACCCCTTGAGCTATGCACGACCCCCGCCCCCCCCCCTCTCAACCCCTTCGCTATTCACGACCCCGGGTCTTCGTTTGAAAACCCTAAAAGACCCGTTGTACATGTGTGTTGCCGATAACCTCCAGGTTTGGGGTATACCCCTCTCTCGCTCCCTTGGCTATGCTAGTGTGCAAAATCTAAAACCATACAAGCAGGCTGCCATATATAAACTTGGGTGTCATAGTATAAAATAAAGCAGATCCAACCAATTGCTATTAAGTAGAAAACGATATCTCTCAAAATTGGCCTCCTCATAACATTAAATGGTTTTGCTATTATTATAGTAGCTACGACCATTGTGGTAACAAAAATTCCAGCACCTAAAAGATTTAATTTTGTCAGTGACGGTTCTAGAATCCATCTCTGGCAAGGGAAAGAGATCAAAAAGTCAGTTAAAAAATTTCATAACTTTATATTTGATAAATGAGGGGGAAGGTAAAAATAAAGTTGGAGAGCAAGCCATATGTATAATTGAAGCGATAAACTGGATCTTTACCTAACAACTCTCCGATAGACAATCCTGCTTTAGGTTGATTAGTACTCAACGCGGAAGCCAACGAGGTAAACACATCTGGTGCACCATTCCCTAAAAAATCATTTTTGAACCATTTTTTATATTTGTTCCTCCTACCAAAAGCCATAAACGTAACACCAGCAATATGTTGAGGTATCTTCAAATGGTCCACAATAGCGGAAATATTCCGGCAGAAGAAATCATCTGCCGATATAGACAGACATAAAAATAATATCAACAATACAATTACGGATGCTATTATAATAAATGTTTTGGTAACATCATTTTCTTCACAAATTGTATATCTGGTCCATGTGAGATAGCCGCCGCCTTCACAAGTATCAGAATTGTTTTGGACATATTGGCAGGCTACTAAAAAATTAATGATATTAAAAATGTTTACAATAAACTGAACACCGAGCGCATACGGCGCACTAGGGCGCTCTCGACCACCAATCTCAAACGGAACTTCCGAGCGGTTCCCCGAGAGTCATTTCCGAAAAGCATTCGGCAATTTGTAAAAGTACGACTGCACCGAACACGCCGAACAGGGCACCAAACGGAGCTCCGAACACGCCAAACGGGTCCCAATTAGGCTTAACCCTATGCCTAAGCCTTAGGCCTTAGGCTTAGGTTTTAGGCTTAAGCCTAGGCGTACGCTTAGGCCTAATTGGGACCCATTTGGCATGTTCGGCGCCCCGTTTGGCGCAGGCGTACTTTTACAAATTGACAAACATTCCCTAGCGGCGACTGATTTTAAATTTTATAATCGTCGATAAATCGTTTCAATAAATAATTCAATTGAATAAGGCAATGTTGCCTGATTCAATTAAATTTGACACAATTGATCAAACATTTAAAAATTCATATTTTTAAAGTTTTTTGGCTGATTCGTCTCTTTCCTGTGCTAAAATCAAAAAATTCTTTTGGAATCGTGTTCCCCATACTAAAAAATTAATGATCGAACTGGACCTTTAAAGTTTTCATTTCGATATATAAAATTTGTTCTTGAATATGGGTCAGGGAAGCGTTTTCACGGTTTGTAAATGCGCGCAATCGATTTCTCGCATAGAAAAATCCCATGGATGTCATTTTTAGAAAGATTTGATTGAATCTACAAAAGCTCTTTATTTATCGATATATGTATGATACTCATGTGATAATGTTTTCAGACCCACTTTCAGACAATGAATCCATTTTTGCGTGACAAGAACAAAAAGAAAAAGGTAAAATTGATAAAGCTAAATGTATAATTTTGAAAAAAAGTGTTTTATTTTGTACAATTTAAAAAAAGGTACTTACAATTGAAAGCATTATTTCCATGTAATTTAAATGGAGAACATTCTTCTGCGCCATCATCAGCGTTATTTCTATCAAGTGCTGGATTAGAAGTGCTGGACGAAATAGAAGGTTGTTGGGCTAAAAGCCAACGAATACTTGAAGAAATCATACAAATTTCACAATCTAAAAATTATACGGCATTTTTAGAAACGATCAATTTTTTTAATGGGAGAGATTTTCCTTAAAATGTCCCCTGTAAGCTATTTGTCAGAGAATGAATAGACATCAGGCAAAATCTTCGTGACAGAGGCGAGACTCAAAACGCAACTTATGGCGTATCGAGCCAACGCTCTAACATAGGACTATATGCTCACATGGTCGAAGATCTACCAAATTCACTTATGACTTTGTTAAAAAAAGAAAATTTTCAATGCATTAGATTCAGAGAACTAATAAACCTGATAAAGTTTTTCATTAAGCATAAATTTTTTATTTTTCGCATACATTAAACAAAATTGAAACAAAACTGATGGAAAAATTTTTTCTTTTTTAACCAAGTAATTCCTTGTGGATGTAGAGTATTAATTATTGTTAAAGGAATGATAAGAAAATCACTGCTCCCGAATTTTTGATAACCTTTTGTATTCTTTTTGATCAAATATCTATACTACGTTGTTGTTACACACCCACTTTTTAACTTTAACACAGGAAAGAAAGGCCATTGTAACCGATATGTTTTTTGAACTATAATTTTGTGCTGTATACAAGGGCGTAGAAAAATTTTGATAAAAAGTTGATTTTATTGAAAAAATTTTGATCGGGGAATCGAACCCTCAACCTCTTAAAGCAAAGTAAGGCGTATTAGCACTAAACTATGAAGGAAAACTTTTTTATTTAGGCTAGGGATGCGTATGTTTTGTTTTTGGGGTTCCTGCTCATTTTTAGCGTTTTTTGGCTATAACTTTTACCAGATGATGAGTATAAATTTTTTTACTTGAGAATTTTTCCAGGACAAAAGCTTTCTTATGATAAGCCGCTTGTAGGGTGTCCCACTAAAATGTATAGAAAAAGGTCAAAAACTAAAAGCGATAACAAAATTTGTTTTCGATTCTGTTAAATGGGATAAAGTTTTTGCTTAAATATATTATGATTTCTGTCCATAAAACCAGAAAATAGGTCAAAAACAAGTGTTAAACACTTTATATACAGTTTAGGCAAGCTCATAATGAACTTGAGTTACCTCAAAAGTTATTATGCAAAAAATCGATCGCCGAAGTTTTACATTATTGCTTTTTTAAATAATATGTAAAAAATTCAAAAGTAAGTTTTCTGCAAGAATTCTTTGATTATGAAAATTTCTATCAAAATAATGGGAGAAGTGATAGGCAATGTTTATTGACATAGAAAATTTTTTAAGATAGGGTAGCTAAAAATCATTTTTTATAAAATTTGAAAAGTCATAATTCTTCTATGATATTTATTTTGCTTCGTTTGAGTTTCACGACATGGGCTACAGACATCCCATTCCCTGTTTACACGAATAAATTTTCATAACGCTATTAAAAAAGAAAAATGCTTTGCAGTTTTATGAAACATGAAATAACTCATTGGATAAAACAGTGTAAGGAAACAAGATGTTTGTTTTGTTTTTGTTCCTTTGATTCTTCAGAAATCTATGAAACATTTGAAATAAGAGTTCAATATATAAATCTAGGAAACACTTGAAATAAAATTTTTGTAAACCTATGAAACAACTGGAATAAATTTTTTTAGTTCAATATTTTTCGTTTTAAATATAGATATGAAGCTTCAAAAACAAAACAAACTCCGCGTTTCTTTGCGCTGCCTAATTTTTCACTCTCATCAGCAACACTCCCGAGCGTTTTACTTTAAAAAACTCGTAACTTTATTCTAAAAAACTCGTTTTACTCGTAAAATTTGACTCCGAATGGCACTCCTGAGATTTTACTCTAGAGCAGTGTGATCGCGGTTACAACGGTTACGGTTAACCGTCATGATTTTTAAGTTTTTTATTCTTATTTCAACGCTAACATAAAATTGCGAGTGTGGCGATTAAAAATATGTAAAATAATTTTTTACGGCGGTTATAATGGTTCGGTTAACCGCTTATAAAAATTGAACGGTTACGGTTAACCGTTTCGGTTACAAACGGCTATAGGCGGTTATAAGCGGTTACAAACGTTATAGGTTGTTATAATTGTACATCAAACGCCTATAACCGTTTGTAACCGAAACAGTTACGGTTCGGTTAACCATAACCGTTAGTAACCGTTCAATTTTTCCAAGCGGTTAACCGAACCATTTATAACTGTCAAAAAAATTTTAAATGGTTTTTTTGATACTTACATTGTTAATATCATACATCGATTGACGAAAAATTGTTTAAAATTAAATTTTAAAAGATAACCGTGACTGTTTGTAACCGACGGTTACGATTACAAATGGTTAACCGCGATCACACTGCTCTAGAGTAAAATAATAAGAGCAAAAAGGAGCAAAAAAGTGAAAAAATTTCTTGTCTCCTTTTTATTTCGATGATTTTGGTGTCAATATTCTTCTCTCACAACACTGGTTAATTGAAAAACTAAAGTTGAAAACAAATTTTTAGACCTCTAAAGTGGTATGATTGAAAAAAGGATAGCTATAAGCTTCTAAATCAAAAATCATAATAAAATTCTGCAGCTAATACTCTTATAACGAGTGCTAATACACTGATATCATCAATATGGCTTACGTCACAGTGAACTTCTTCAATCAGTGTGCACTTACACATTTTTCTGTCCATTTGACAACCTTTAAAGCCAAATAATTTTTGCTACTAGTTTGGCATATTTTTGTGCGATAAGAAATTTTTTGAACAATTGATAAAATACAGGGTACGGCAGAATAAACCAGTCATCTGAGAATGTTCATTTATCTATTATTTTGTTCATTCTTAGATGCGATTCCATTAATTTTAAGTTTGATTTATCCGATCATATCCCTATTTTTAGCTAAAAATGAAGGAATTAAGACCCGCGATCATTAGAATATACCAAAATGGAATTCCTATTTGAGAATATCTAGGCTTCTTGATGTTTCAAAATCCACCGCTGTTGATGATATTAAGCGATTCGAAGAAACCGGAACCAATGAAGATCGTGCAGAAAGAGGCAGAGAAAGGGCTGCAAAAACCACAAGAAACCGTCAACGAATTTGAGGAATAGTCAAATCGGAATCCAAAGACCAAAAGAAACACTTCACGAAAGCTGGTCAACAAACTAGGGATTTCCGATAGATCAAATTGTTGATAATTTTTCCAAGCGGTTGAAAGGCTGTGTAGAAAGGGTGTTATTTTGAATAGTTTTGTTTATAACTGTTGTTTTTATTATGGTTTCAATAAAAAAATTCCTATAAAATATGTGATCATGAAAATTCTCATGTAACCGGTTTATTCTGCCGCACCTTGTACTATCAAATGATTAAATTTAATACAACATGAAACTATTTCCATCTAAAATTTCTTCAAAATATTTTAGCTAAAAATTGTTTGATTATTCTATTCAATAGAATAATCTTAATTTTTTTTGCTACTAGTTTGGCATCTTTTTGTGCGATAAGTAATTGTTATGAATGTTAATAAAATACTATCAAATGATTAAATTCAATACAACATGCAAATATTTCCATCCAAAATTTCTTCAAAATATTTTATATTAGGATAATATTAGGTCCAAAAATGGAAAACTTTCTTACAAACAAGGTATGTGCAAACAAGAATAAACTTGAATAGGCTATTTAAGAGGCGATATCTTAAAAACTCGCACCTACCGGCACTAGAAAATTTTCTTCTCATGGGCGCGACAAAGTTTCTTTTCTAGAGCCGGATTTCAAAAAATGTAAAAATCGCTAACAAAGTATCAGAGACCTAAAAAACGTAAGGGGGGACTCCATGGATCGATTTTTGGGACAGAATTGATTTTTCTGTTTATTGTCCTAAAAGTTCAGGCATAAATTGATGGTTACGAAAAAATTTGGGGTGAAAACTTTATTTTCACTGCTTTTGAGCCTTATCTTTAATATATAATCAGTTTATAAAAAAATTATATAAATTGTAGGCCCCAAAATTAGTGAAAATGAAGAGGTTAAAGGTTCTGGGACATGTGCCTAGAACCTAGAACATGTCCATGGGCACACATTCAAAATATGTCACACATTTCGTGACGTGCGGGCACATGTTCCCGAACATGTGCCCGGCATGTATTAATTTCCCTGAATCAGGATTAGGGAAGCGTTTTTCAAGCTTGGGGAATAAGCGCAATCGATTCCCCGCATGAAATTACCTCCAGAAATATGATTTTGAGGGAGAATTTTCAAAAATTTTCAATTTTCGCTTTAATACACACATCTATTTCCCTGAACCAGGGTCAAGGAAGCATTTTCACGCTTCAGGGGTGCGCGCAATCGATTTTTTGCATGAGACCTATAAGGCTGTTTTGGCAAAAAAAATTTTTAGATTAGTCCCTAATTCTTACCCCTTCTTTAAAACAATCTCAAGACAAAGCTTTTTCAAAAATTCATTTTAGGAAGCTTGGGAACAAGTTTTGAAAGAACTCGGTTACTTGGACGAAGACGTCACTTGCCCCTGCGCTACATAGCCGACACGTTATAAATGGCTAGCCATGAAAAGGGATATAAATTCTGTAAGAAACTTGGTATTACTGGCAAGCCTCCGATAGATTGACCAGAGCACACTAGTGGCTTGCTAAACGAAAATATACTTGTAAAGAAAAAACAATTGTCAATCTAAAGCAAAAATTATATTGAAAAAAATTTTTCTTGTAATAAAAAGTTTTTGTTGAAATATTTATTTATCATAAGATACTAAAGAAAAATAATAATTAAATATTTGGTTTTAATGTGGTTCTTGATATTTATGACCAGTAACATACCCCTATAATTTTTTATATACATTAAATCTAAATAAACATACTCGTGTATCTAATTCACGCATCCAAGCTTCCCATTCTAATTCACCATGTCGGTAAGGTTTCCAGCCTTGGTCATCATGTCCATTTGCTTAAAAAAATAGTTTTTATGGAAAGGGACAATTAGTTTTTAGATAAAAAATTTACACTAGTCATTTGGTGAAAGCTAGTCTAAGAAATTTTAGCAAACTTTAGGGCTATTTCTCAAAAATAAACATTTTTGAGGGTCAAAATTTTTTGGAAGTATAATTATGTTAAATAAAGCTACCTCCTTGATATGACAACTCATATGCTTGTTGAACTGCTTCAGCCTTGGGGATAACAATATTCTCCAATCCGGCGGACAAAGTTTTTACCTTTAAATAAACTTTAAAAAATCTTAAAATTTGGAAAATACTTGTGTTTCACATGCAACAACCGTGTAATAGGTTAATAGCCAAGCTTGCTCGGCTGTTTCACCCATAGCCACAAATCCATGGTTTCGTAGGAAAAGCACCTAAAAAATATAGTCTGGTAAAATGCTTGAATAATTATCAAACCTTAATTTTAGGGTCCAAAATTTTCTCTTTTAGTAATTCTTTTTCTTCTTCGGCATCCAAAATCCCCTAAAAGTAATGTTGCTTTTAACAATAAACTTTACCCAGAACCATACATGAACAAGGAGGGGGGACAAGATACCTCGAGGCTATATGGTGTCGACCAAAAAAAGAATCTTTTTTTTAGCCTGAGGTAGTTTCTAGCCGGCTCCGCCACCCCCGAGGCTATATGAATCTTTAACTTTTGGCTCGATGCTAGGTACATGAGGCGAGGGGGACAGTCCCCTCCCCCCATTGGTAATGTATGCCCAGGACGGACTAAAAAAGATGAAAAAGGGTTTCGGCCCTATTGTGGTTCGGGCCGGCCCTTGACCTCTGTTTTCCACTTCTTACTTACAGTATAATCCATATATGCAACAGGGCCAATAATCATAGCCTCTTGATTAATTGGCAAAAGCCCAAACTTCATTGCGGAAACTGCAGCGATTGCCGTGTTGTGCATATGAATTGTGCAATAAATGTCATGCCTAACTTCATGAATAGCAGCATGAAGAATGTATCCGGCACGGTTAATGCTATATTTAGTAGTACCTCGGTCTAGGATTTTTCCGTCCAGGCTAATCTTGGCAAGACTATTTGCAGTAATTTCATAATATTGTAAGCCTAAGGGATTGATGAGGATATCTTCGGTGCCAGGAACTTTGAACTAAAAAAGTTATGAGTCTGGCTAAAATGTAATACAACCATTAGTATCAGGAGACGAGCACTAATGCGCTCGGATGGGAGAATAGAGATGAGTGGAAGACTTCCGAACTTCATCATCCGAGCGTTTCCCGGCGGGCGAAATTTCCTTTTTTACTCTAGAGTACAATTTTTACTCTACTCTAGGTAGCCCCATGCCCGAACCATTCCATGATATTTTTGAACGAATTTTCCCATTTTAACATCTGAATACTTACTGTAATATGGTTATAAATAATTTGTGTCCATTTGAAATAGTCCACAAGCCGATAGCATGCCGCTAGTTTCTTTCTTGCATCTTTTTCTTCTTCCGAATATGGTGAATCCTCAGGAATATCATCAATAGGAATAATAGCTGGAGGGTCTACTGTAGATGGTGCACCGGCTGTTCGATATTGCAAATTTGTGACGCCTTTCATGATCTCATGAACATCAACTTGAGGTTTACGAACGACTGTGGTGCCATTAGTGTGATTATTTTGTGCTGGCATTATGATAGATATTTTTCTAAAATAGTCAGATTGTATAGAAATCAGGTTCACATAAATAATTGCCTTCGATCTACCAAGAGTGAGAGGAGACATTTTTCTGAGGGTGGATTGTGGAAGGAAAGCTCTCGATTTGTAAATTTATGATATGTATAGCGCATGAATTAGAACCTATCCTCAAAACTAGCATGCTATCCAATTGGTTATATGAATCATATGCGGGTAGGGTTGCCACATCGCTCCGGAACCGGAGAAATTACTCCGGTTTTTGACATTTTCTCCGGTTCTCCGGTTTTTAAACTTTTCTTTCTAATGTTTTAAAAATGAATATTAAACGGAAAGAGTCATGAAATTTTCTACGGTTTTTAAAAAATTTCTCCGGTTTTTATCGATTTTTGCTCCGGTTTATGAAATGGTATGTGGCAACCCTATATGCGGGCAAGGGAAGCCCTTCCCCCTACAGCCTACACCCTTATCAAACTAAAAATTCGGGTCGATTGAGGTTCCTCATCAGCAGGAGATCCTCGACACTTTTTTGGTCGTCACTAACGTTGTTAAATAGCAATTGCCACAAGTAATCGACAGACAACATAAATTCTGCTAATTACTAATTCGACGATTTTGGTTAATGACAATTTTTAGTGAAAAAAATGGAATTTTGGACATTTTTATCGAAAAAAGTGGCGTTTTGAACATTTTTTATGAAAACTGAGAATTTTTGGTAAAAACTCATAATGGGGTACCATTATAATTTTTGTAAATTTTTTTCAAAAATTTTGAGTAAAAACATAAGGGAACCAAGAGAAAATTGAACAATCGTTTATGCAATTGACAGAGGATTTGGCAATTGCATGGAAATTGCCATGGTAATTTCTCAACTCTAGTTATCACCATCTCTTCGGTGGCAGGCAACCTCCTCATCTTGAGCTCCAATCTCCCACCCCAGGGCCCGAAAAGGTGCTAGCACTCATCACCACCCACCACCCAAAAGCACTCATTGGTGGGTGATAGCACCCAGTGGGTCTTTTAGGTGCGAGTGCTAGCACCCACCCCCCCCCACCATATAGTGATATAAATATGTGCTATAGAAAAAATAGTATAGCATGACTGGATTTTGAACAATCTGAAAAAATGAAAACAATTCAATAAAAATTTCTGATAAGAATGTATTGGAGAAAAGCAATTAAACGAATTTATATCAATCACGGGATATAATTTAACACTGAATTCTACATAATTCTACATTTTTTTATTACTTTAATGGTAACTCCACTCTGACATGTGACAAACATCTGATACTTCCTTTTCAATCAAAACTTTTTTTGTTTTTATGAGTTTTATACAGGGTGGCGCAAAAAGTTCCATTTTACCATTCATTTCATGATTTTTGGGCCCAAGAGTTCTTTCTTAAAAATGACCCTATTAGAAGTAATTCAGAAAAATTTAAATTTATTACGAGCACATGGCCCGCATTGAAATAAACAATGAATAACATAAAACCATAAAACGTCAAAACATAGTATAGTGAAAATTTTACACATCGTATACTGATTGGAAAATAAAATAATACAATAGAACATGTCATAACATAAAATCTAAATTCATCGCCTTTAGCTGAATAGAAAAAAATAACAAAGGCAAAATGACAAGATAGGACGGAAGTTTGAGGTATAATCGGCTAGTTCTGACAAGAAAAAAATTGAAAAATATGATTTTTGAAACGAAAATGGTAATTTTATCATTTTTTTCTCTGAATCAGATTCAGGAAAGCATTTTCAAGCTCAGTAATGCGCGCAATCGATTCCCCGTATTGAATTACCCCTAATAGGATCATTTTTAGGAAAAATTTTAGGATAAAAAATTATGAAAAAATGGTAAAATGGAACTTTTTTGCGCCACTCAATAGTTCCTACATGATATACATTTAAAGTTTTCTTATATAATTAACTTCTTTTGAAAATTTTAGTGTGTAAATAAATTTTATTGCATAAAAAAATAATTCACTTTTATTCTCAAAAAATATTCTACTTTGAATACTATTGAATAGAATTTTATTACAGATTTGTTCTCGTTCTTTGATCAAAATAATTAATCAACAATCGGATGCTTCATTTTGTAATATATTCTAAAAATGCGAGTCAATAAAAAAGTTGACATATTTTCACGTGACTAGAAATGGGAGTTTTCCCTATATAAGTTACACACAAATATACAAAACACAATTCCTATCCAAACTGGTTGGCAATTGGACATTTTTAAATATACAAAAATTGCAAAATGGCAGAAGTCGGTGGATCCTATCATCCAACACTCACTAAACAACAACAAGATGAACTTCAAAGTGTTGTCGCTAAAATCTTGCTCCCCGGTAAAGGAATACTTGCTGCAGATGAGACAACAGGTATTAGTTTATTTTAATTTTACGAAAAACGTGATTTAAAAATCTAATTTAGAAATTTTGGGGAGCAAACTTTCTGCGTTAAATTTGGAAAACTCCGAATTAAATCGCCGTAAATATAGACAGCTTTTGTTTACTACACCGAATTTTGGAGAAAATATCTCAGGCGTTATACTTGTTGAAGAAACATACAATCAAGTAAAGAATTTCAATATATAAAAAATTATGGTTCTTTAAACATCCATATTCTCTTTTTTAACTAAGATGGGGAGACTAAATTTTCGTTTCAATAACATCAATAATCGTCTGATTTAGTTTGTGTATTGAAACGAAAATGCTTTTTTTGCGTTTATCTCCGTAAAATTGATTTTAGTTTAAAAAATCTCTTTGTACAATTATAGAAAATTAATTTTCCTAAGTTTAGAAAATAAAGAAATATGAAAAAAAAACAGTATTTTTTCCGAGATCCTGCTATTCTTCTTTAAGCAGGAATTATTCAGCAGAAAAATACATTACCTTGGGAAAATTATTGTCTTTCTAGATAATTCTTTTTTTCAAAACAGCGAATTTAATTCCCTACATTTTAAAAAAAGTATTAGGTCAAAATTCAATTTTTTACCTACGAAAATGCTAATTTTCTGTAAACATAAAACTTTTTAAATAAAAATAGCAAAAAAATAGCATCTCTGGCAAAATATTGTCGATTAACCTAATTCTTTTTTTGTTGATGTAAAATCCAAGAATTTGGCCTATTTCCTTGGGGCCTATACTACAAGGCACTGGCCTTTTATTTCACCCAAAAGCGCATTAGATTTTTACCAGGTCCACGCAATCAGTCTCGAACTTTTATTTCCGCCCAACACGCAATGGATTTCCGCAGGTCTTCGCGTTTTGTGTAGTAAACGTTACCACGTCTCTAAATTCTCATGACGCTTGACTAAACGGTCTAAATAGGAAATATATGCGGGTGCAAACCCAATAAAAATATCAAAACTGAAACTTCCTTTATTCAATTTATACCACAAAACGACCACAATATTGCACCAAAGTAAAACAGCAATAAAAATGGCAGAAAATTGTCTTTGCTAAATTTACGCTTTCCTGACAATTTTCTGAACACAAAAAACGTAAATAACAATCGCCAAAACAAAGAATCGAGTTTTTTCAAACTAAGAATTCGACCACCCAACGAAAAACCTTTTTTAATAGTTTGAAAGAAAAATAAGATATAGTTTGAATATAATAAAAAGAGTTTTCGTTGTAATAATCAAACAAATTCAAAACCATAACTAGATGATTGATCTTGTTGTGGCGCATTCTTTACATTGACCCCTCAAAAAAATATGGAAGCAAAAAAATTTAAAAGTGGAACCAACTAAAATTCAAAAGTGGACCCCTTTCATACAGTAAAAAATTTGGACCTAACGCCGCCCGATGAGTGGAAAATTTTTGGTCCGTGTGGCTACCAAAAAAATTAAATTTTTAAATTAAGAAAGCCGACAATGGCGAACGATTCGTTGATCTACTTCGTAAGCAAGGGATTGTACCAGGTATTAAAGTCGATACAGGTATTGTCCCATTGCCTGGTACACTTGGTGAAGGCACTACTCAAGGTATGTTAATTTATCATAAAATTTTATTAATCTAATTTTAGGCCTCGACGATTTGGGAAAACGCTGT
>JAQGBS010002320.1:0-13389 GCA_034698545.1 Acrobeloides obliquus | reverse complement strand
ATTATAATTACAATTTCATTAACTTGTTTATTATGCTTTTTATTAATTTCAGGTAGGGATGGAAAACATTGGCAAAGTTCTAGAAAGGGGCCACATGGGTGAATAGAGGGTCGATTTTTCCGAAAAATAGCGAGGGCATAGGTGGAGAGGGGTCCACTAGTGGATTTCCACACCTCCCCCCTGCCCTTGGAGGCCTGACCTCCCCCGCAAATTTTCGGCCAGAGGCCAAAAATTGGCTAAAAAATGACATTTGACATTTTTTGGCAAAAAATGCATTTTTGAGCAAAAATAGCATTTTTGTGGTGAAAATTTTGAAAAAATGACCCCCTTGCAAATTTTCTGAAAAGTGGACCCCCTTTATCCACCTATTAGGGAGGGGCTCTGAAAATGTCCACATTATAAGAAGAACCCTTATGTAAAATTTCCGCCTTTGGCAGAATAGAGGGGGCAGGGAGGGTCTATCAAAATGTACCAAATCATAATAGTCGACCCTTGCGTTATTTTGTCCTTCGGGCAAAAAATAGCGGGTTCCATTTGTGGCCCTCCAATTCATCTATTGAGGGTGAGGATCTGAATCTGTATTTTTTCCTGATCAAAACTTTATCATTTTTATACAACTTATTAAAATAGCTCCCTGCCTGTTACTACATTTGTCACTATTGCTTCCAAGGCTACTGCATACGGTGCAATTATGGTTGAGCAAGGAGGGGTAGAACTTGGAATACAGTTTATTAGAGATAAAGTTAGAATGTCAATACACAAAAAGTCTATAAGACTCAAGTGAAGTTGTATTAAGAGAATTGTGAGACAAGACATTAAGGAATGTCTCTGCTTCTTATTCGGCTTCTTCTCGTTCAGTGCTATGTGAGTTTACATACACTTCGCTCGGTTAAGCATACAGATTCTTCTGTATAAGCTTCATTGGCAGGATCGGGCATGATACAACGTTGAGAGTCATAAAAAGAAATTATTATTCTCTAAAATTGTCTACCAAAGTTTTAGAATAGAGCTTTTTTTTCTTTTAGGAATGCCAATTGTATATATGATAATGTCATCTCTTATCATGGGTACTATTGGTCTTGTGGTATAACAAAAAATTTTAAATTGCACAAAATTATTCATCTTTTTAGTTGCTATTTGGCTCCTATTTTTATAATTTACATAAATATAAACAATCTCCTCAACAACTCCAATCATACAATCTAAGCCATAAGTTTCAATTAAGTGAAAATATTCGCTCAATAGGCTTAATTTGGAATGTGATTTTTAACATCTGTGGTTCTATTGGTTTTGCTATTATTGTAAGTATATATGGCCCGAGAAAGTGTAATTTGTTGGATATTCTTATGCCGACTAAAACATAACTTAGGCCCTTAATTATATATATATATTTTCGGCCATATTTGGGCAAGAGTGCCATACATCCCTTCTTCTCTTGTTAGAACGCCGAAATTGCCTAAAAAAACATAAGATAGTATAGTCTTGGACTACTTCTTATTTTGCCCAACCGATTTCTTAAGACGTGGTTGTGGAAGAAGACTTTTTAAGAAGTGTATTTCTTATTCATAAGAAGACTTCTTAAGTGCAAAATTTTGAAAAAAATCATAGATAGACCCTTAGATTTTGACCACTTCTTAAATTTTGGGTTCATTCACACATCCCTTTGCCCATATATTTTTCGACTCTTTAGGTAGGGATACTAGATCTTTTAGCAACGAGTTTGTTATTGCCAAAAGCTCGTCGGTTTAACCCGGTAATGCGCACCAGTAACGTATCCAGGGGTGCGAGGGGGGGGGGGGTGACCGCACTTCCAAAATTCAAAAAATGAAAATTTTTTCTCAATGGTCTCTATTATGTTAGTCCCTCCCCCTACTCTCGCACCCTCCAAAATTTGATCCTAGATACGCTACTGATGCGCACACTATATTTTTCACACTTTAAAAAATTGTTATTTTCTGTATAAGTAAGCTGTCTTGGTTCCAAATATATAATTTTTTCAAAATTGAAGTAAAAGCTCTAACTCCATTTGGAGGGGGGGGGGGTATTCCTCATGAATGCTTGTAAATTATAAAATTTTCAAAGTTGTTATAATTTAATTTATAGTTGTTTTCATTATCAAATTTTATTGGGAATGTTACATTAAAATATTGCTGTTTTATTGTATTTAATTATGTTCTCGCTTCGTTTATTATAATAATTATTGCGACTCTACTTATAACACCAACATGGCGAGATTTATTGTTGAAGTCAGTTTTAGTGCTCGAAATTACACAAATTGTGCACTTACAGTCTTTATAATGGTCAGAGCGATTTGAGATCGGTGGGGGACGATATCCTAAAAACAAATAAAAAGTAAAATGCCAAATTTTAAGAAATGCTCGGCTAGAAAGAAAATTTGGCCGAACAAATTAATCTCTTTGAAAATTTAAAAAACTGTAAGATCGAGTTTTTGGGGGTATTTTTCCGTATTCGCCTATGTATAAAATTATGTAAATATCTAAGGTCAAAGTGGTCTTGGCACAAAATGAAGCTACAATCTCCAGCTACAAAATGCAAAAGACCATTTCCCGAAAGCTAATAAACTTACCGACTTAGGGCCGATCCAAGTTTAGTCAAAAAATGGCCGTTTCCACCAACTTCTAGAAGCCATAGTGCTAAGGGGATAGGTCGCCGGATCGGAAGCCCAGAACTAAAGTTGCATAACTCGGTGAGTTCTATCAGAATATCCACCTCAATTTTCGTTCAGCGATGAAAAATTTTTTGTGACATGCCCTTCGTCTCAAAGCTCGATTCTATCGCGGAATATGTTTTAAGTCAATCTTTGAACGCTCAAGAAAGTGTCTTTTAAATTTTCAAAATTTAAAAGAATATTCTTTTGTTTTTTTTACGAATTTTTTGTCTAGAACAGGGCATAGGTGAATAGGGGGTCCATTTTGGACCCCAAACCCGCTCTCGGAGATTTGATCCAGGAAACAGGTGCCTCCTAGTCGGCCAAAAATTGGAAAAAATTAAGGGTCCCATTATGTTTTGGTCGGCCAAATTTGTCATGAGGCCCTTAAATGATTTTAAAGTGAGAACTCCTCTAGTCGACCTTTCTCACTACACTATTGCCCCGCTAATTTTTTTATTGAAACTTAAAAAATGACATTTTTTGGCAAAAAATTGAGCCCTCATCATTTTTTGCCATACCCACCTCACCTCTCCTCGCTAATTTTAGGAAAAATGGAGCATAACAGGCCCACCTGAGGGAACATGATTTTTTCTAAAAATTTTTTTGCTTCGTATTTCTCAAAACAATTTTTGCGACATGATTTTCGAAAATTTGTGCGATATCCCCTCCCCCGGATTGGCCGGGGGTTGTTTGTCCCCCTATACCTCATGGACTCCATCTATGAAACGGCGGAAGAAAATATTTTATTTTTACTTATACCAAGTTTTAGCAAGCTACGGTCATTTAAAAAGAATTTGAAAAGAAATTCACAAGTTGAAGATAAGAATTTAGCATTACAACAAGTCAAGAATCTCCGAGGGCAACGTTTGGTCTTACCAATCAATGAAGAACAAGATATATACTTTCAGCAATTAAAGTCTTCTTGGAAATAAATTTTTATTAATTAGAATACCAAAGGCATACCCATAAAATTATGGAATGAAGATGTCAAATCTTCCCTAAACTTTTATAAGCCTACCAATTTTACACAGCCCAAGCTGGCGTCTCGGTCTTGGGAATTTAAACATTAGTGGCCAGCTGAAGTATATGTGAAAAAGTGGGTCCTGATTTGATCCAGCTTGAGTGGAGATGTGTACAATCTCCCTTAGATTGGAGGAGGGGGGGGGGAGGATTGCCCGCAGGCCAAAAACTGCCTGGCCCGCAAACCAACTATCTATGTCACCAGTCCACTCAAAAAAAGTTTTATTTACAAATACTAATCAAGTTGCATAAAGAATATGAGACATACATGGGCAGAGGGTGCATATTTTAGAAAAATTTCAGGGTGGGGTGCAGCTTTGCACCCATAGGTTGTGTAGAGGGGGAGGCTTGATATATCCACCCCCTTTTCACCTATGGAGAGAGGAGGAGGTCGGCGACCAAAAAAAGGTTTCCAATTTTGAATTTTTTTTGGTGAAAATAAACTGGGTGAGTTTTTATGTTTTGTGTACATTCTTTTTTTGCTGGCTTCATGTGGAAGGATTAAAGTATCCATGTGAATTGCATAGATAGATAACTGATCATCTTTGATAAAATACAGGAAAATACATAAATTGATCAAATAAAGGGAAAATACATCAAGAAGTTTAGCATCAAACGCTATAATGAGCCAGAATATAAAAGATTCCGAAGATAGACAGATTTAAAATTTATTGTAAGCATAATTTAGAGACCACCACTAATGGACCTTCATCACTTGAATGCCTGACCCTCCCCCGCAAATTTTCGGATAAGTGGATCCCCCCTCCATTTATCTATGCCACCAGACTACTGGAAAAAGTTTTGCTTAAAAATACTAATTGAGTTGCATAGAGAATATGGGGCATACACAGGCAGAGGGGTGCATATTTTAGAAAAATTGTGGGGTGAAAATGCAGCTCTGCCCATATGTTCCGTGGGGAGGGGAGGCTTAATATATTCACCCTTTTCACATATAGGAGGAGGAAGTCGTCAACCAAAAAAAGGTTTCCAATTTTGAATTTTTCTGGCGAAAATGAACTGAATGGTTTTTATGCTTTGTGTGCATCCTTTTTTTTGCTGGCTTCATGTGGAAGGATTGAAGTACCCATGTGAATTGCATAGATAGATAACTGATAATCTTTGATAAAATACAGACAAAATGCATAAATTATCGCTAAAATTAGTTGTAACTACCCATTGTTTATTAGTAAGGAAAATGAAAAGGTAATAAATCTTTTGAAAAAATTCTCGTTTTGGTGAAAAATTACATAATTTTCACCTTTAGGAGTTTTTCTTTCAGATCCAGCTAAAGATAAATTTTGTAGCCTTTTTCTCCTATTCTTGCTCCTGAATGTATCTTCGTTTGCCTATGGTCAAGGCGGTTTGGCCATTGACCTGCCGGCCAAACAAGTGTTAACAGTTGATCAATTTTCGTGCCTGGGCACTCAAGGCTATGATATTTTCATCGGTCAAGTTTATTTGTCAAATGGAGCATTTGATGAAATCGGAATTCAAAATATGGTCAATGCTCGAGCGGGTAAGATATAACTTTTTTGAGTTAAAATAGGCTAAAAGATACAATTTAAAACTATTTTAGCTGGTATTTATGTGGATGCATATATTACTCCTTGCAGGAATGCTAACAATAACTGCACAAATGGCCTTATTTCAGGGAGTGATCAGGTAGGATATTTCAAGCTTTTTCTTTTTTTGGTACTCATGAACGAGAGGTGCCCAAAATCATGTCTAATTTTTCAACTATTTTTTATCTGAAAAAGAACCTTTATAGAGGTATTTTTATGCAGGGAATCCATTAAAGCAGTCCTGGGGCGTAAAAACCCTTCATATGAGGCTCAAAATTGCATAAAATCAGATATAACTTATCAGACTAACAATGTATCAGACTAACAGTGTTGTAAGCCGGGTCTAGGTATAGGTGTTTCAGCATAAGTCGGATCTAGTTATAGATGTTTCAGCCAAAGCCAGCACTAGGGATAGCAGTTTCAGCCTAAGCCATGTCCAGGTATAGCTGTTTCAACCTAAGCCATCCCCAGATATAATTTCAGCATAAACCTTACGTCATTTTGGGTTCCTCTTGTTCATACTCTCGTACCGTTTTTTAAACGGACTCTAAAAGTTAAAAAATCTCTTTTTTAGGCCATGGCTGTTATTCAACGCATGAACGATGCAAACATTGTAGGGTTTTTGTTTTTGGTAATTACGCGTAACAATTGGCCAGCTGATCAAGCTGGTAATCGAGCGTTTATTTTGAATTTTACAAATACTGTTAAAGTGAGTGTTGAATTATCGACCCACTTCTTTTTCTCCTCATCCTCTGACCCATAGGTGGATAGAAGGAATCCACTTTTTTTAAAATTTCATGTGCATGGTCTCTTTGATCAAAAATTTCGGGGGGGGGTCAGTTTGCCAAAAATGCGATTTTTTGGCAAAAAAACAATTTCTCTTCTGTTCCGTACCCTGCTGTTCCGGTTCCGGTCGTTAGATCTGTTTCGCAACAGCCCTGGCCAGGCCTCCGAGTGAGGGACACATGACGTATCATGACCCCTATCCACCTATGCTCTCACCCTTTTCCCCCTCTATAGATGAAAGGGAAATTGAAAAGAAAATTCTCTAATAAATTTTAGACAGCCTTTACCAACGGCGCTTTTATGAGCGGCATTGGTATTTACACTAGTTACAACGACTGGTCTCAAATCGTAGGTTCCTCGTGGTCTGGTGCATCCGACATGGACCTCTTTTGGGTCAATTGGAATGGCAAACCAGATCTAACTACTGGATTCACTCCATTCGGTGGATGGTCAGCGGTAAATCTTAAAATTTCAATTTTTATTTCATTTTAGAATTTTTAGCCCTGTTTCCACCAATACGCTGGTAATGTAGCTACCAACAATTGCACTGGTGGTGTTCCAGTGAACTATGATTACCATGCATCTTGTACTTGCAAAGATGAAGTCTGTTATAATAAGTTTGCCAAGAAGCGTTCTGAAAGAAGTGCTCATAAATTTGATCGACGACATTAAGATAATTGTTAAACAAATTTAGACCATTATTAATATTTTTAAACTCTTAATAAATTTTATTACAGAGTGGCTAAAAAAGTAGATTGTTGCGATTTTTCGATCAAATTTTTTGTAAAAAAAATTAATATTTTTTATTCTAAAATAACCTTCTGGGGGCTTTTCTATGCGAGGAGTCGATTTCGTGAATTGAAAAATCTTGAAAATGCTCCTGACTTCAAATCAGCCCAAAAACCATAAAAATTGCAAAAATCCGGTTTTTAAGCTGATTTGGGGTCAGGGGAACGTTTTCAAGATTTTTCAATGCTCTCAATCCATTTCTCGCATAGAAAAACCCTCATAGGATTATTTTAGAAACAGTCAAACCTCCATATAGTGACATCCCCAGGGATAAAGGGATCAATTATATAAAAAATTTCTTTGCCCCTTACATAGCAGACCCTCTCCTAACCCCGAGGCTACGCCCTTATGGCGACATTGGTATGGTTAAGCCACTATGAATGCTTAAAAGGATTTTTTAGGCCAGTATAATCGGAAACTATACCATTTTTTCCGAAGTTATATGGCATTTTGCCAATGGATTCATATCAGATGAAGTATCAGAAAATATGATAAGTCGAACAAATATATGATAAGTCAAAGATTTTTGTGCGTATGGAATAAAAAATAAATCATAAGATTAAAAAACGAATTTGTAGTGTAGATGGATCGAGTATTAAAACTTTATTAACCTTTAGCTTAAGATACAACTGAATTGAGTATAGAAAAATCTGGGTTTTTACGCACCCCATTAAACCTTTTTTTTCAAAAACTTGTCTGTTTTCTATAGCTTGACGGAATAAATTTTTGGCTATAAATATTCGTCGAATCTTCGATGCTTGTTTGAACACATATCAAGGAGGTTTTCAGGAAATATTTTCGAAGTTCATTATGTTTTGCCAAATAGACAAAAATTCCTATACATGAATTCATTCCTGAGCATAAACTGATGACTATGGAATTGTATTCGAGATATTGTTCGCCTATGATTGTGTACTAAAAACGATTTTCAATTTATCGAATCTATGCTCCAAAGGACCGAGCGTATATGGGCAATTTTAATTTGTAGCCACTATGCTCCAGTTATGGTAAAGTGGGGTCGGTCCCAATTGGGGGGGGGGGCGGAGGGTCTTTATGGCGTGGTCCGGCCCTCTGGGGTCCGGAATCCAGGGTCAACTTTTTAAAAGAAAAATTGATTAAAAATGTCAAAAATAAGTTATTTTTGTATAAAATTGATATTTTTGAAAAAAATTTATGCAAAAATTGAAAATTATAAGGGAGACTCTTATGTATTTTTGGCCGGCCGAAGGCCGGATAAAACATAGGGGGAGGGGTAACATTAGAAAATTTTTTCGTATTTTGTATTTCGGGGGTGCAATTGTCCCCTCTGACACCCCCTTAGCGTCGCCAGTGTTCCGAGACAACGTGTCCGTCCTGGCAAGAAGGCAAACAACTTACATTCGTGAGTACAATGAAAAATAAAGGAAGGCACCAAAATATAAAATACGAAAACAATATAAGTGATATGGAGATAAAAACTCTTCGTTGTCGTTGTAAAACACATCTGACAGCAACATTATTGTTTTTAACAAATTGTTTAACCATATATACTGTTGTTATATATAAGCCTAGGCATAAATATGTTATTTTTTATTAAAGGGTACATACTAAAAATTAGTACAGCAATAGTGAATCCACATAAAAACCAAACAGTTTGAAATATTCTTGTCATATTAGCACTTACTGTGCACGGCCTATCTGTAATAATTGATCCAGTTTTAATTGAGCTTAATGCATAATAGCAAAAGAAGGTTGAAAATAAGATGGCTAGAAATTCGACGCCGATTAGTTGGACCTAAATTTATCGCTATTGCATGACGTATAAAAATATGCAAAAAATGGAAAATCCGTAAAAACGCTCAAAAACGTGTTATTTAAGTGCCAATAACATTCTACAAAAGAATTCGCAGCGAACCAAAAGCGTACAAAAAAGTTCAACTTTTCACAACTTTTTTTTAAGTCCTGAAAAACTGTCGTTTTCAACAGGTAGCTAAAAATTGCCATATCTCGGCGGAACGGAACCCTGCTAGTACATGTGATGCCGAACTCATTGGCAGCGCACCGAACCATGGTGTTCACTGAGCATATATGTAGAAAGGGGATAGATTTTTGAAATTGTGCGTGGTGGGAGACACTTTTTCTTATGTTTTACCAACTTTTTGATAAATCAAATCTGTCATTACGTTGACGCATTTGCGATCCCTAGTGCCAACCGCACCATCATAGTTACCTTTTTGCTATTTTTATTATACGTTGTGGGCCTACACACCGCTAATAATCTATCAATAGCCATGGCTAGCAATATAATTTGTCCGAATATTATTCCAAATATTTGAGGCAACCCAGCTATGACACAAGCATATGGATTATAAATTAATGGTTCTTCATCATCTATTACATTATTTGGTACTAGTGAGAACATTAGTTGTCGCACTTAACGTGATTTTTTATACAAAATTTAACTTTTTTCTTTGGAAATGATCTCTCTAGAGGTAAATTTATGCGAGAAATCGATTGCGCACAATTCCGTATCTTGAAAATGCTTCCCTGACCCCGACCCAGGATATTTTATTAAAGCGAAGATGGAAAAAGTTCGAATTTTGATCATTTTCGCTTCAATAAAATATCCTGAATCGGGATCAGGGAAGCATTTTCAAGATTCAGAAATGTGCACAATCGATTTCTCGCATAAAGTTATCCCTAGAGAGTCATTTCCAACGAAAAAAGTTTAAAAAATTCACGCTAAGTGCGACATCTAAGGTTCACTAGTACCCACTATTTTCATTATCATCTTTTATATATTCATAGATAAATATAGAATACAATGCACGGATAACCATTCCAATTCCTATAATTTAATCATTTTGTATAGACTGCTTTACGGAAATCAGTAAAGGATAGTTCCGATAGTTGGGGATTGGGGGGCTCCCTCATTAAGGTTGAAGACTACCTCCATTGATATTGGTGAATGCAAATCTCCCACCGTTAACCGTGCCGATTGTGGTGTTCTACAACCCCTCCCCCCAAAACCGATTAGAGATCCCACCCATAAGTGAAAGGGAAGAGGATATTATTGCATTTTATTAACTAGAAAATTTTCGCAATTTTGTGCGGAGTGAGAGGGAAGGGGGGGAGAGGGGTAAAAAGATTTTTTAATTTTTTTTAAAAACATATGAGCCCCTTATGTTCAGAGCAAAATTTGCACTTTTGCGTCGGGTTGGAAATTTTCACCCCTTTTCACCTATTGTCTCACTTATAGTAGAGTAAGCAGAAAAGAAAAGTTGGCCGGGGCATACGTGGATAGAAGGGGGTCCACTTTTATTAAAATTTAAGGGAAAATCTGACCCAAAAATGCAATGGGGGGGATCATTTTTTAAAATTTTTCAACAAAAATGACTCAAAAATTGCTATTTTTGCCCAAAAATGTGGTTTTTGTCTAAAAATGACATTTTTTAGTTATTTTTTATTCAAAATTTTTGCTAAAAAATGCCATTTTTTGCCCTTCGGCTGAAAATTGCGGAGGACCAGGCCTTAAAGTGCAGGGGTCGACTAGTGGATCCACTATTCACATATGGGCTGGAAGGGGGGATTTCCCCTACAAAGGTCATTTTCTCAAAAAAAAACATAAGAGGGCCCTTATAATTGCGAGTTTTATTCAAAATTTTAGCCACTGGTCCCACCTTCAATTTAGGTGCCTCTCCCAATCAGATTACCTAGCACAAATTCAGCAAATGCTAATAGAGCAATTAAGCAATTACAATAAGTAGCACGAAATTTTTTAAACTTTAGCGTAATGTAAAGAATTATTCCATTTCCAATAAGCGATATTGTACCAATTATGATACGGAATATTATTACCGGAACCTGTTCTCCAATATGAATAGATGGATTCATTTTTTAGAATTTGTTAACAAGTAAAAATAATTATAAAATAAAAAATCCTAAACATGATGCTTGATTAGCAAAAACTCTTGGAAAAAATGCGGAATTTAAAAAAATCAAACGGTTTCTAACTAAAAATTCTGCTTGTCAGGACAACATTTGTACCCTTGTACTTTTCAATTTTTCACAAAAATATCTTCAAAACATTATGAGTTTGTCGTCATTTGTAATGAGTCGTTATGGGCCTATCTTCTATTCTCGCGCGATTGGATTTCAAGACTTTAGGAAAAGTGTCACAAGAAAAAAGAGGAAAATTGACACCACAGTAAAACACATTCTCAACAAGTTTTATTTAACAAAAAAGTTGAGACATTTTCAGTTTGTATCGGAACTTCAAATTGGAAACTTAACTCATTTTTCATTGTTTTCTTCAAATAGCATTTCTATAATTATTTTTCTAATTAGTGCCACGGAAATTCGTACTTCCAAGATATTGCTTCTTAATTGCTGAAACTAGCCTCAGGGTTGTCTACTCTAAACTTCCTTCACTTTTCTCACGTAGATACTTTCTAATAAATTGTTTATAGAAAAAATACATTACTCAAAAAAATCCAAATTATTATTAAAGTAAACTATAGATGTCATATCCTCTCGTATTATGGGGGATGAAGTATAATTTAACAGAGCCGTATTTTATGTTTTAGGCTGTATAAAACTTCTTCTATAAGAGTTCAAGGCTTCTATTTGCATATAAATTATAAATACGCCCAAGTGTGGGCTTTTTAACAAACATCACATCTTGATCATTTACGTCTCTTTCCGGCTATTTTTTAAGCTGATGATGAGCAAAAATTTTTGTTAAAATTAGAACAAACATGCTCGCACAAACATACTTAGTACAAATATGCCTAGCATAAAGATACTATGCACAAACATGCTTAGCATATACATGCTTATAAGTAAACACCGCAAATTTGGTTTCCTATATTTTGACGAAAAGTATCAAAAAATGTTTGTTATGGTACCTCTATAAACGTACTATACGACTTCTCCCCTCAAAGTGCGATAAAAGAAGCAAAAAATTATAAGTAAATATTCTCTTTCTACGTTTAAAAAATAAGTTTTACGAAAATGCATACTTGTTGCAGTGGCTATAGTCTGTTTCAGCGAGAGATATTATAGAAACTTCTCGACCCCAGTTTTGAGCGATCCCATCTGATCTGCCAAGTTAAGCAACGTTGGTTCGATTTTCTGATCTAATTTTAGCAATCAAAAAAGTTGTTAAAGCAAATTCCCTTAAAATTACATAAAAAAACTGTCATATTATTATTTTTTGATTTTGAGCTCCTTCTTGTAGCTCCTTCAATTTTGGCCGATTTTCGACATTTCTTGTACATAGCATTAATAAAACTTCACATAGCATATCAGAATACCCCATAGGTCTTATATACAAATCTATGACATCAGTAAAACTGGTCTTTTCTAAACTATTTGGTATGGTTATATAGCTATTCAAAGTTGGGTCCTCTGGAGGCATATAAGGCAATCTTCCCAAAATTATTTCCATTAAGGTGATACCAAGACTCCAGATGTCGGAGCGAATGTCGTATTGTATATAATCACTTTTGAAGTGTTCCGGAGGCCAATAGGCAATGGTGCCAACTCTTGTGGAGATGAAAGAGCTTTCAAGTAGCCGAGATTCTCCAAAATCGCAGAGTTTTATTTCACCGCTAAATTTTTATTTTTTCTTTCGCCAAGAGAAAAATCATCAAACGTGGTGAAATGGCAAGCGTTTCACTTTTCACACAATCGGACGAGGATTCAAACACTCCAAGGGAAAAACAAATCTCCCAAAGGCTAAAAAAATTTATTTGGCCGATTCAAAAAAAGTTGTTTAAGAAATCCCTTCAAAAATTGGTCAGAAAGCGATTTCAGGTTTGGGAATGCACGAATTCGATTACTCGTATATGAAAAACTCCAGGGGTGTTATATCCCTATAAAAATATTATTCTCTTTAATTAGTTATTCGTGCCTGGTATTTTCAGCCATTTTCAAATATGATTATCTTTATCAAATTCCGGGGATGCCAGGATCTGCCCTACACTCATATACAACCATAAAAATTCCTTTAACGGTTGCCATAAATTTTAAAATGAGTTGCTTGTTTTATTGCGATATAAAATAATAAAGTCTAAGACAAAAACATAAACGGGTAAAATTAATAAAAAATAGTAAAAACAATATTTATTAATAATTACATATAAATAGTTTTAACAAGTTTTCTATGGATTTGAGCCCGCGATCTTTGTGACCAATAAGCCGCTGCTTTGTCATTGCACCACCGAGGCTTGTTGATTTAGAAACATCTTTTTAAACCAAGTACTAGTATAAAAAAGTTGAAAAAATCTATATTTTCTCTGAACCAGGGTTAAAGAAGCATTTTCACGCTTCGGGAGTCGCGCAATCGACTTCTCGCATCAAATTACCCCCAATAGGGTCATTTTTATGCTGGGATACTTGTCAATATCATGAATGCTATGGATGAATTAAATTTTTTAATAGTTTATACTTTTATTGGCCTTCTATGGGTCTTTTTTTAACTAATATTTTTTGGATTAACACCCAGTAGGCCGATTACAAGATAGAGGATCAACTCAGTTTTTTATGTTGAACAAGAAATCGTTAGGCTTATGTCGGAAT
>JAQGBS010002319.1:0-13392 GCA_034698545.1 Acrobeloides obliquus | reverse complement strand
AACAAATTCAAACGTAATTATCTCGAAAACTACAACGATTCAGAACATGCCGTAAAAACAAAAAATGTTCCATTTTTCATTATCTTTCCGAATATATCATTTTTCATGCAATTGTAACTTATTGGACTGGTCCTTTAAAAAAGGTTTTAAATTTTTTGAGGAATTTTTCAATTTTTTCTGGCATCAGGCATTTTTTAAAGTGTCCGTTTTTTGTGCGCCACCCTGGACTTCGCTCGATTTTCCTTTTAAACTCGGTTTTTAGCTTTAAAATCACTTGGAAAAAACTTCCATCGACCGAAATTTTCTATAATATCTTTTTGTTCCTGGATCGTGTTGAAATCGAGAAGTGCCAGCTATTAAACAAGCATTTTAACTCGATAATCATTGGTGGAGACGCTATGTTACCTACGCAAATCTCGATCTATAATATTGGAATAGAAATTAGTCATGAAATTGAGAGATTAGACCAGTTTAATTAGGTCTAGGTTGGTTCAAATCAATCTAGGCCGATCTATCAGATCAGTCAACAGTATCCCGGGTTTTGGGCGAAATCGAATCCTCTCATCGAGATAAGAAAACGCAAATATCTTTTGATAAAAAGTTCTCTATGAAAAGTTTGATTCGAAGCCCGGGATCGAACCAAGACCCCTGGATCCGTACTGATGGCGCAATGGCATGCCGCTAGATTTTGGGTCCAGGGGCCCTGGTTCGATCCCGGGCCTCGAAACAAACTTTTCATAGGGAATTTTTATGAAAAGATATTTTTTGCGTTTTCTTATCTCAATAAGGGCCGCCACTAATTCGTGCGGAAATTTTGACTTCACTAATTTATCACTAATAACATCACTAATTCCGTACGGACGCGTTCGGACACATCACTAATAGGTGTTCGGACGCGTTCAGAAACGTTCGGACGAGCGCCCGAACGTTTCAGAACGCCTATTAGTGATGTTTCCGAACGCAATTAGTGAACTAAAGTTCGTTCGGGAGCCGTCCGAACGAATTAGTGGCGGCCCTAAGACACTTAACCGACAGGGACACATACATGTATTTGAGGTCAAGTTAGCTTCAAGTCGGACAAGTTAGTCACAGAGTCAAGTTAAGTTAGTCCCAGAGTGACGTTTACGGTCAAGAAGAAGAGAGAAATAAGGAGACAGAAAGGGAGAAGGAAAGAAAAAAAGAGACGAGAAAAGGTACAAAGGAGAATGGGAAAGAAGAGAGAAAAGAGGGAGAGAGGAGACGAGGAAAAGAGAAATGAGATGGGAGAATCGCTTTATTCAAAAATCATTCTTCATAAAAATAAAAGGATAAAACACACATGAAATTATGTGACATACACAGATTATATGATTATTATTAACTTCTTTAATTCACTTGCGCTTGCGGCTTTTCATGAGAGGCGGATGCGCAATCAACGAGTCGAAAATGCGTCTTGGCGTCTGTTCAGGAGACTTCACACCGACCTTTTCAAGAGACTTCATCTTGGTGGCAACAATGGTCGTCATAGGCGGTGTATGAGCGCTGCCGCATGAGATTTCGTCGTCCAGCTCAATGATCGTCTCACTTCCACGTGGAGTGTTGGCTGAAAGACTGGTGATGGTTCCAAGCAGGTTTGCCTCATTCGTATCGCTGTTGAAGTACTAAAAAATATCAGTGAAGAAAAAGTAACAGTTCAAAACATACCTTCTGATATATGTAGTAACCGATGGCAGATCCAACGATGATGATGAACCAAATCACAGGTGACATTTTTGAGGCCTTGTACAAAACACTAGAAACGGAATGGCAGAGATTTGATCGAATTCCAAAAAGTAGACGATTCATCATTTCGCGTCTCTTTTATAATTTGTACAAAATTCGCATATTTAGTGAGACACTTAAAGACTGTAAAAGGAGTCAATTTTCCAATAAACTTCAACTTACTCGATTCATCAACTGTTCAAAGTAGGGATGTTGTATCGGTATAAAATTTTGGTATACAGTCAACTCTCGATTTAGTGACATCCCCAGGGAGGGGTCACTAAATCGAATCGGAGGGAGGGTGTCACTACATCGAGTTTGATTGTATTTATACTTTTGCAATGCATCCCTGCGTGGTCGTGTTGGCGGGAAAATCTTTGCGTCTATCTATTTATACTTTTGCAACGCATCCCTGTGTGATCGTGTTGGCGGAAAAATTCTTGGTAGGGGTCACTAAATCGAGATGTCACCACCTCAATAGCCAATGCAAAGCTGGACATCCTTATTCAACAACATCAGTTGCTTATGGTCAGTAGGTTATCTTGTAAAAAGTTACACTAGCCAGTCATTGAAATTTCTCTAGTCAACTCTAGTCAGAGGGTTGACTGTAAAACGAATGTTATCAAATAAAGATTTCGTATTTAAAATATCTTTTATTCAAATAAAATAAACAGCAGAGAAGCCTGGATTTCTGTAAATATAGAGAGATAGGGTCTTTTGTTCGAATCCCGAACGATAAAGATGAAAAGAAATCCAGGCCTTTATATTATTGTCCTGAAATTCTCATAAAACACAAAAGAATAAAACCAAGAATATCACTTAAAATTAGGACATTTTTTACAATGGAACATTTTTTATTCATTTTACAGCAAAAGAGCGGACATTTTACAACAAATGTTATAATACAATATTAATTTTGTAGTGTTCGATTCAATAGATCACTTCAATATCAAGATTTGAATGAAATTCAGGCAACTTTTATTTCGATTTTTTTCGTTGTAAAATTAGGGCCCATAAAAAACAGATAAACGATTATTCCAACAATTAAAACAAGATCCGCGAGAGAATTGAGCTTTGATATCAAGAGCATATCACAAAATTTTTTCTATGTTGAACGAAATTTAGGCGTATAATCTGATAGAACCCATCGAGTTATGCAACTTTTATTTTGGGCTCCCGACCTGGTGACCTTTCACTCGGCGCTAAAAAATAATAGTTGCATAACTCGATGGGTTCTATCAGATTATAAGCCTAAATTTTCGTTCAGCACCGAAAAAATTTTTGTGACATCCGAAACTCGGCTCTCTCGTTCAACGTGTTTTAAATATATAGCTGATTTTCACCATATGACACAGAGCCTCATTCGCGTTCTTCTTCTTCCAAATCGTCCTGAGAAAGTTCTTTTTCACTTTGCGTTTCAGGTTCACTATCAGATCTTGAAATAGAAAGTTTCTCCTCGAGATCTTGAGGATTTAGATGCTAAAAATTGATTTACAAGGGAAAATCGATTGCGCGCATTCTCGAAGCTTGAAAATGCTTCTTTTACCATGAACTTGAAAAATTTATGAAGAAATCTCCTTAAACGCTTGAAAACAAGTTGTTTCAATTTTTAGCCATTTCCCTAGTTCATGGTGACGGAAGCATTTTCACGCTCCGGGAATGCGCGTAATCGATTTTCCCCCTAGAAAAACTCCCTAGACAGCCGGTTTTCGGCTAAAATTTGAATAATTTACATTTTCGCTTCAATAAACCCACCGCCTCCCACTTAAAAAAACATTTTCTGTTAAATACCTCTTTTACATAATATCCGTTTGCAGCACCAATGGGCATGTAAATGTCGACATAACGATTTCCATCTGGTTGAACTTTGCATACTTCCAACGCGAGTTGAACTTCCAATTCGTTTTTCTTTAAAGAAGGAAAATTATTTTTAATACAAATGCGCTTCTGAAATTTGTAGCAGACGAGCGGCCCACGCAGCAGCATTCCTATTGGGCAACATTTAAAGGGTATAGACTCGAATGATATGAAAGGTTTGAAACGACATAATGGAAAAAAACCAATAAAAACTTTTTCTATGGGAATATTTTTCCCTAGGGGAAAAATTTATACAAAATAAAATTTTTCTCATAGAAAACAATTTTTATTGGTTTTTTTTTCATTATGTTGTTTCATTTGTATCGTTTCATCCTCTTCGTTTCATTTGAGTCTATGCCATTTAAAGGCTATACACAGCGCATTGTAACATAAAAAGACAAAAAATGATAAAGCAGATTGTTTAGTTTTTGAAGCATATTTTTTAAGGTTTTAAGCTTCATTTTTTATGTAAACATGGAGAAAAATGCTGCGAAAACTGCACGCTGCTGCAAATTATACAACCGTGCCACCAATTCTACCTTAACAAACCGTTTTATTGCCGGATAAGAAAACCAAATAAGCCGAAATATGCACAGCATAGTGTTGAATAGTTGTCTCGTGTGAACCGCACTTCCAGGAGCTGGGATAACTTTCCGCTCGTAGCCTTTTTGCTTTAAACGTTCACAAGCATTTTCATCAAACAAAACTTCATTGTCAACTAAAATGAAAAATTATCACTCTTCATAAAATTTTTATAAACTTACATGCATAAATGCATCCTACAGCAGCTTGACAAATTTCACTTGGTACAACCTTAAAATCTCTTGTTACCGAAACTTTAGTACTTTCGGCTGTCGGGTTGATAAAATACATTTCAAAACAATAGGGGACTGTTAAATGAGTCCAAAATCTTTTTTTATCCAAATTTTATTTTTTAAATCAGTAAAATAAAGTTAGTGCATAAAAATTTACTTGTGGATCATCGTAGTAAATTCCTACAGTTGGAACTCCTTTTGGCACCAATGAGTCAATTTCACAAAAATATTTTCCAACTTTTTGATACGGACCAATAGCATGCTTATAGAAAATAGTCAATTGTTTTACTTGATCGAATGCGTTTTCAACCTTGGACACCTTAAAATAAGATTAAGCTCAACATTTTATCAGTCAACTAAAACTTGGGAGCCCGCTGGGGAGATGCAATCAATAGGATTTCAAAAACTGATATTTTTGAAGAAAATTTTATGGAAAAATATCCTCTAGGAATAATTTCCTACGAGGAACACACGCTGGCAATGTTATTTTGCAGCTATAATTCATCAAAAATCGAAAATCAACACAATAAAATAACAAAACAATCCAACTATCTGCGCCTTCGCGCCTGACGTCCACGCATGTTCTTACACACAGACATATAATGTTCGTAATGTAGACTACAACACCATGTCCTCCCAGTCGAATTCGATGACTACGAAAATAACAATGAAAAAAATTGCGGAATCTGATCCACCAGCGCACCACGGAGTTATGGCCAAGCCCTACTTCATCTATAGCATCTTCCCATATTCCATATTTACGGGTCCAAAGATATCAAAGTTGGAAAATTTCAAAATAGAACCGCTTTCTTGAAAATAAAAACCTACCTTCTTGATCATACTCCGATTATCTATGTTCTCGAAAAAAGTGCCTGATAAATATCCTTGCCTAACCTTGTAGCCGCCATTCTGACGCTCACACTCTCAATGCCGGCAAACCCACCTATGTCTACCGCTCTCTAACCGTTCAATCATTTCATGATCACCGAAAGGGCATTTTCGAGCCCGATGTAGCAAACAGATATCTTTAAGCCATTCTTCGAATTCATTAGGCAAGCGCAGTTTTTCATATAACTCTCTTGAGTCAAATCCATTCTCCGATTGAAGAACCGCGAGGATTTGCCATTTTATTATCTAGAAACAATAACAAAAACAAGGTGTCTATAAATAAATCAAAAATAAAGGTTATTCAAAAACAAAATTTTCTCGATTTTTGATGAATTATAGTTGAAAAATAACATTGTTAACGTGTTCCTCGAAGGAAATTACCCCTAGAGGATGTTTTTTCATAAAATTTTCTTCAAAAAAGTATTTTTTGAGATCCTGTTGATTGCGTCTCCCCAGGGGGAAGAGCTCCAAAACTTGCATTAACACTTCGAAAGATATCAGATTTAATCCAATAATAAACAATAACTGCAACAAATATTATAAACAACAACCACCACCAATAGGCACCGAAAGTAATAGTCGGAGAACTCATGCTCAAAAATTTTAACTTAAAATGTAAAACTGGCGCAAAAACCGGAATTGCCAGAAAATTTTGCTGTACAAAAATTTCCGGAATTTGTTTGCAGATAAATTTTTCTGTACGAATTTTTCAGAACATAGATTTCCGATAAATTTTTCCGGACATCAGTTGCTGGCAATTTGAAAAATTGATTCAATTTTATGGCAATTTCGGTTCTTGTGCCAAAAAACCTCTATAAATAGGGATGGCCACAAACACAGTTAAAAACAAACGGACGCAAGCGGGACTCAAATCCGCGACATTAAAGTACAGTCTCTAAAGTCCTAACCATTTGGCCATGACGTTTTATTCCCGCCGACTTATTTTTTGGATTTAAAATGTATCAATTAGGGGTGCATTTTGACTTTATGCTTAATTTTTTATGACCATGCTTAATTTTTAAGCAAAAATATGCATAATTTTAATAAAAATCAATGACACCCCTAGTATCAACAACTGATTTCACAAAATCGTACGAAACAATGATATGGATGTTGGTAGTTTCTTTATTATTATACAAATCACGAGCAATGTGAGGAAAACAGACCAAAGAGAAAAAAACCAGCTTGCCTTCTCATCATTCGTACAAAAGAACCATTGATAGATAAACTACATCGTACAAACTACGAAAATAAATATATTTAACAAATGAGAGATTTATTGTAACTGTAAATAAAATGTTATACCCCTAAAATAATGGCTCATTCATCTCATAAATTGTAGAGAAAAATGGATAGTTCTTCAAAATAAACACTTATTTTTAATGTAGTCGTAGTTTGTCTTCACTATTGTTAAAGATCCTGTATTACAGGGTGTCCCAAAAGACCGCCACTTGGTATTTTTTGGCGAAATTTTTCAAAACATTTTTTCTCCGAAATGACTCATTAGAGGTATTTTTATGTGAGAAATCGATTACGCGCATCGAAAACCCTTGAAACCGCCTCTCAGACTATGAAATATACAATTTTCGTATTTTCAAGTAGGAATTCCTACCGAAAATAAATGAAAATAGGATATTTCATCGAAAAACCTTGAGAGGCATCTTCAAGGTTTTTCGATGAGTGCAATCGATTTCTCGCATAAAAATACCGAGTCATTTTGGAGGAAAAATTTTCGCCAAAATAACCAAATTGGAATATCCTTTATAGTTTTTGTAACAATTTATGAGATGAATAGGCTGCATCAGGCACGTAGCCAGGATTTCCTGAAGGGGGAGAGGCAATGAACCAAAGTCCAAAATCCACAGGTATATAATTGGGACAAAAACATAAGGAGTACCCTTATGATTTTTCAAATTTTTCCTGACGAGGGAGGGGGCAATTATGATTGCTCCCCCCCACTACGTGCCTGGGCTGCATGAATGAAATCAGTACATATTTTTTAAATAAGAAAAGCCTAAAACAAGAACACATACATACATTCAGTGTCGTAATTTTGGTACAGATTGGAGGGGGGAGCTTTAGAAAAAAATTTCGACCTTTTTAAACAAAAAAACAGCTCTGCAGGCGAAAAATACTTGTTTTTAAACTGAAAGTGCTCAGAAAATTGCAATTTTTGTTGACAAAGTGGCCAATTTTGGTCAGTTTTTGATCGAGAAAATTTTTGGACTAAAACATAAGGGAGAACCAAGGGGGAAAATTTTCATTTTTCCAAGGAAGGTTCCTCCCCCCATAATTACGACGCTACATACATTTAGTAAACAATTTAACATTCGATAGGTAAATTAATCAAAGAGATCTTCCTTTGTTTCCGGCTAACCAATTTTCGAATACGCTGTAGTAAAATTGGTACAATTGAACTTTTTGATAGTAACTCTTGTTGCGACTTATTTTCGGCTAAAAAATTATGTAATAAAACAGGAATTCCAAGAACATTTGTTTCAAAGTCAGCAAATCTGAGTTCAAAAATCAGATTTTAGGAGCAAAAATCAGCAAAATGCTAATAATTTTCCATTATATTTTTTATAAATTTGACAAAATTTCGCATTTCAACAATCAGATTTAACACTGAAAAATCAGGTTTTGCCATATTTGACAGAGTGAGCTAAAAACCGTACTTTTGCGTTTTTTAGAAAATTTTTTTCAAAAACCGGATGAAAATACCCCTTATAGGTGATTTTTGAAATTTTTTCACCAAAAAACGCAAAGTATGGTGTTTTTTTTTGGCTCACCCTGTAGTGACTGTCTTATTCGCCCCTTGTTGTAATCTTAAAATTTAAAAAAGATCACCTTCGAAAATAGAGTCCATGTTATTGATCATTTTCTTAAGACCATCGAGTTCCTTTTCCTTGGACTCTTTCATTTCTATAGTGTTTAGTAAAAGATTTTCGACATTTTTGGAAGTTTCACTTTCTTCATGATATTCTTCGGATTTATCTACAACGATGATTAGGTATTATTGAACAATTTGTACATAAGAGGGGATCAAGGGGGAAATTTCGGGCCGGAGCAGGGGGTGTATCTACGCCACTGCCCCAAACTTTTTTCATTTTTTATCACAAGTCAAAAATTACCTTTAAGCTTTTTAGATATTTTGGAAATGATAATTTGCAATCGTTCGAGCTCCTGATTAGCTTCCTTCCATAGTTCATAAGCTTGCATAAATTTCTATAAAAATAAAAATTGAATAGCCTTAAATATATGGCAACATACTTTTTCTTCCCAGCTATCATTATCACTAAAATTCAGTTCTTCATTCAAATTATTGAGCATTAATTCACAAGTTTCAACATATTCAGGTGAATTAAAGCTAAGCTCATTTGTGATATCCATTTGGTTTTAATATGCAACTAAAAGAGTTTACCTGTCTTTGCTAAAAGTGGTGAAAACATGTTTTTACTTTTTGTCGAAACTTGCTACACATAGCTCATTTTGTAGATCTTGGCCTAAATAACAACTTTTGTCATGGTGTATAGTAAGTTAATTTGAAATTTTATAGAAAAATCGAAATATTTAACAAGATTTTGAAACATGTTTTTATGGTGCAAAACATGTAACATGTTTCAAAATCTTGCTAAATATTTCGATTTTTATAAAAAGATTTCAAAACAACTTGCTATACACCATCAAAAAAGTTGTTATTTAGGCCAAGATCTACAAAATGAGCTATCATGTGTAGCAAGTTTCGACAAAAACCGAAAACATGTTACATGTTTTCATCACTGCCCCCGATAGGGGGTCATGAAAATTTTTTCGGAACTCGAGACTTGCGCCAATCGATTTGATGTGCCCAAAAACCCCCGAGTACCAAAAATCAGTCAATTTGGAGAAAAAATTTTTTCTAGAAGACGTACTGGGCGTGCACCCCCCTTTAAGCAATTTTTAGATGAAAGACTTTTTTCTCGACTTTTTATCCTGAGTAAAAAGTCTTTGACACCATATTAAAATTCCTTTTAGGAGCCGAGATCTGAAATCGTCCCGTTCTTGTCATCCTTTTACTGTTCATCCCGTTTTTGTATTGTTTGAACGATCGTTCCATCCCGTTATTGTGTATGCCGTTGAGAAAAGTCCAATCGCTTTTTTAGGGACTCCGCAAGACCGTTGTAACCGGTTACAATACTCATGCAAGAGCAAAAATGCTCTTTGAAATCCGGTTACAGCGAGATTTCTGCTAACTGTAACATGGATTTAATTTTTTGATCACGGCGATATAAACTTCAGTTGTTGTGACATTTGTATGATGTGTTTTTGAGATTTTTCTCGAAAAAATCGTTGTAACCATTTTTTGCTCTTACATGGCCTTACTAGGTTCCTTTATTCGTTGTGAAATGTCCTAGTGCCGAGGCGATTTTGAGTGGACCGCCCCCACCGGGATTGGTGGGGACGGTCCACTCAAAATTAGCCGAAAATGGGTAAATTTTGAAAAAATTCGAATTTTATAACAGAGTACTCTTATATTCTTTATGGAATTTTGGGCGGACGGATACTTGCGGACGAAACGCTTGAAAAATTCAATTTGCTCAAAAATTCAAACGTTACGCAAATGTCCGTCCGCAAGTATCCCACCGCCGAATTTTGTTCAGAACAGTAGGGGACGATCGTCCTTCTCTTGGCTACGTCTCTGCAGAAAAACTATGCTTGCTTTAATAAAAAATTGATTATTTGAAATTTAAATTAGAAAATGATTTTATGAAATGTGTGCAAGGCTGCGCGCTAACCAAATTTTTAGCGCCCTTAGTCCGGATAACAGACGGACATACGGTATATAACGGCCGAACAACATGGACAAATCATGGGAAGGAAAAGGCTTGTCCGCGGACAACGAGTGGACAGACAAGGTTTGTGTTGTTGGACGGATAACGAACGGTTGTTAAAAAATTTTGTGCGTCTTGACCGCGGAAAATCCTTATCCGTCTCATTTGTTGTCCGTCTTGATCGCGGGCAAGCCTTGTCCGTTCGATGGATTGTCCATCTTGTCTGCATTCAAGCTTTGTCCGTCAAGGTATTGTCCGTTGTTCATCCGGATGAACAAAGGGCGCATCCCTGTTCGAGGCGCTAAACGTCTCGAATACGTTATCTTCTCTCGAATTCGAGACGTTTCGCGTCTCGAATTCAAGTTCGAGACGTTTAGCGTTTCGACTTGGTTGTGATTTGAGACGCATAGCGTCTCTCCTCACCTGTTCGAGACGGTTAGCGCGCATGCTAATTCAAATTGGAGAAAAACCGCGCTAAAATAGTCGTGTAAAGTGTCTTATCATGAACATCATAATCTCCCTTAATTTCAAACGTGTTTTTGTGAATTTATAAACGGTAATGAATTTTATTGCAATTCAAAATATCTTAAATACAAGGAATATATATAAAAGAAAAAAAATAAGCAAAATAATTTTTTAAACAAAATAGTTGAAAATTTGTAATTTAAAAAACAAAATTTTATTGATTGATTTGTTTGCAGTGGGCGTGGCCAGCCTAGTGAATGCAGAGTCGATCGACTTTCCTGGTCATTCACTCCGCATCAGACCCATTGACAATGTTTTTTACCCGAAAATTTCGTAATTATTGTTTTTTTTATCCGAACTTTTCGTAATCAATTTTGTGTTTAAAATTTTTTACTAGAGTCTATAAAGATGATTCATATAACTTTGTATTGAATATTCAATACTCGTGCTTTTCTTATGTTTAAAACAATCGTTTTAAAATCTTATCTCGTATCATATTTTGAAATTTTTTTGGCGCGCGAAATTTGTCAAAGTTTATTATTATTAAAAATTTTGTAGTTTCAATGGTTACAACAAGAGGAAGGCCAAGAAAAGCAGTTGAACGAATAAGTCCAAGTCCGGTGACTTCAAGTGCTCGTAGGAGCAAGTCTAAAAAAGCGTCACAGAAAAATTTGTCTTCGAGAAATAGACGCACAAATGAGCTTAAGGAAGAACCACCTATTACAAGGTTTGTTTTAGTGTTGCTCAAACGGTAAAAAAACAGTAAAGTTTACCGAAACTTCGATAAACTTTACAAAGCTCCGGGAAACTTTACCGAAGCTCGGTAAAGTATATCGAAGCTTCGTTAAACTTTATCGTTTTTTATCATAGTGTAAAAAACATCATAATTATAGGGGAGAATCCTGGGGAAATTTCCTCAAATCCAAAAATTTCTTAAGAAAAATGTTTTCCTCAAAAAATGGGCCAAATTATGAACATTTCTTAATAACTTCTACAAATAAAAAATTCCTTCCTCAAATTTTAACTCAAATTACTACGACGCTGTGTAAAAGTGCAACACGCGCTAAAAACTACATTCACTCTCAATTTACCTTCAAAAAATTTTAGTCCTGAATGTTGGGAAGAATATAGTGATGAAGAGACGACGAGGACCAGTTTTCATACGAAAGATTCTGATTCTACGCTTTTTAAAAGTGAATCTGAAGATGAAATGTATGCTGATGATTCCGATATTGAGTATCCGCAAACTTCAGTTCGACAATCTCGTGGTGGTATGTTTTTTAAACTCGTTTTATGATTCTTCTCGAATTCAGGATCTACAATTAGTTGATTAATATAAGTTTGGCTAAAAATTCGAATTTTTATAAAGCTTTTCTTCAACAAAGAAATTTTTTCATAAAAAGCGATGTTCCACTAAGTTGTTCCTCGTGATTTCAGGAATTGAATCAAAAAAATTTCAGCTTAAATGGACTTAAATTGACCGAGATATGGTCTTAAAACCCGGGTATAAACCTGCTGAGGTCTGTAGAAAATTTTCTCTTCCATGGGCATCTAGGACTGATCTATTTTTATTCATTTTTGATGAGTTTTTGGGCCCAATTGGGCTTTTTGAGCAAAGACCGTAACACATAGTGAGTGTTCCATGTTAATAATAACAGAAGTTTAATCCTTTATGCAATTGAAAATTTTTATTTAGCAGCTAAACCAGAAGAATCAACTGAAGAAGCATTTTGCCCATGGATAGAGATTAGCCCCGATGAATTGCCTTTATTGGAACTTCCACAAAGTAGTACAGATTTGCTTATTGAGAATCACTTATTGTTTGACGTCTTAGAGGTATTAGCAAAAAAGCTTTTAATCTATCTATTTTTAAAGATATACCAAGTCTGTCAAGTATACTATCGAACAATCCAAATTTCGCCGTTTTTATTTGAAGATTTTTTGTGCTCTTTAAGATCAACTCATTTGACCAAGTTAATTGCTGAGATTCATATTGCATTTATTAAACTGTTACTTCGAGATGACGAAGACGAGCAAATTACGCTTTCCGTGCAGGACACTAATAATAGCTTTAACATTATGATCCATTTACTCGAGCCAGTGGTAATTTTGAAAATGGAAACATTGTTTTTTATCTTTAGACTTATGCGGAAGTCTTAAGGCAGTATGTTGAAAGCGACCCATCGTTTCCTAAAGAAGTACTTGAGGCCTTACAAAGCAATTATCCATTTGTGGATGTTCAAAAGAAAATCTTGGTTTTGAAGTGGCTTTGTGAGCGGTTTTTGTACTCGGCTACTTTTAAGAAAATCATTAAGCACGAGGGGAAGTTATATGTAAGCATTTTTGGAGCTGTTCAAGTCTGTGCGCCCCAATGATGTAAAATTTTTTTCCCGAAAATGACTTCTTTAGCGTAATTTTTAACGATGAATCAAAAAATGCACTTCCGGTGCGAGTAAAAGTTCTCGAGCTGATGTATGAATTGGTCATCCATCAAACTGAGGACTTTTACTCGCCCTACTTCTAAGTGCATCGACGTTCTCTTATCCCAACGGCCCTCTTTAGGGCCACATTTTGAATAAGAATCACATGTTATGCTATTAAATGTTGCTCAAAACAGTATAAGGGAAGTGTTTTTTCGCTGAGGTAGTGCATTTTTTAGATTCCTTGTTACACATTGCGCTAAAAGGATCACTTTCTGGAAAAAATTTTTCATTGGGACCTTCAGAATTGAATAACTTTCATTTTTGTCATTAAAATAATTTGCAAATTTTAGCACGATGAGCATTGCCGAGAATGTGGAAAGCCTGGAGATGTTC
>JAQGBS010002318.1:0-13393 GCA_034698545.1 Acrobeloides obliquus | reverse complement strand
TGATCGGGAGACCTTTTGCAGATTGTGCCCTTGGCCTTAACGCAAGGGTCGAAAGTTACAGAAATTGGCTTTTAAACACTGCCGACAAATCAAACTTTAGTCGGTAATGTAGTAGGCCAAATGTTCACTCTACTTTTGAAGCAGTTTTTAAACAAAAATACTGTCAAATGAGATGTAAATAATTTAGTATCTTCATTTATATTATTAGTTCGAACGAAGCACAATCTATCCTTATCTTCATAATCTTGTTTCTCGACAAAATTAACATGATCTTTGTTAAATATTCTATGTACTAATTGAAAGGCTTCATTGCGTGGCTAAAATTATTCAAATTCATTATTTTAAATTTATTTAAAAAAACAATGGATAGAGGAATACTTGGGACATAATCGATTACATTTTTATGTATAAAGACCGAGTTTTGACTTTTCTACGGCACTTTGAAGTTGGGGGTACCCCTTCTTTTACGTACCCCTGCCTTCCAGAGGGTGTATTTCAATCGAAACTCGCTCAAATTCACTCCAAGTTAACTCAAATTGATCGGATTCGTGTTTTTTGACCGCGAAAACCCCTCAGAACACATTTTTTGCAAAATTGAAATTTTCAAAACGGGTTTTATAGGTGAACTTGCACTGTATTATATGTTTTATACACAATCTTCAAAGTGTCGTAGAAAATCGAAAACAAATTTTTTTTAAACCGCTCGGCAACTTTTTAGATCTAATGTTGTTCTTGCAAATAAAAAAGGTTTCATCGGAAAAGCTTTTGGTTTGTGTGACGGAAGTTAGAAATACGCATGGCACCCAAAATCCATGAAAAATGGATATACACCATCTTCAATGTGCCGTAAAAATCGAAAACAAAGTTAAAAAAAACCGCTCGGTAACTTTTTAGATCTAATGTTGCTCTTGCAAATAAAAAAGAATTCATCGAAAAAGCTTTTTATTTGCTTGGCGGAAGTTGAAAATACGCATGCCACCTGAAAAACCATGAAAAAATCATAAATGGGTTTAAAAAATAAAGTCATACGATATACCCTTCAGTTTTATTTTATAAATTTAGCCTCACGACAGGGCTAAAAAATAAAAAAGACCCGAAGGAAAAAGAATTTAAAATAAATTTTTTAGAGCGGTTTGAATGCACATGCCTTTTTCTATAAGCCTATAGTATAAGAAAAGGATAAAATGGCTATTTCTCATCTATAGTGAAAGAATCGCGAAATGTCGTAGTAGAATTTTTTATGTACTCACCATAACTAAAAACTTCCCCACTATAAAAAATCCCGGGTCGCACTTTTTGAAAATTGTTCCTCCCGTTTGAACGCTTTTCAGAGACCGTGTTTTAATATTAAAAGATGTTTTTGTAAACAAAGTTATTGTTTTTTAGCCTTTGTGTTTTTCTCTTAGAAACTTTTCTCGTTGAATATGGTGAGGAAAAGTTTGCTTTGTTATAGACTTACTTTAGTGTAAATATCTATATATAATTTTAAATTTATAGCTATTTTTTTATACCCTGACTCAAATTGTTTTAAAACAGTTTCATATAGATATGTCAAATCTCGAAATTCTTGAAGAACTTTTTGATGATTGCCCTAAATTACATTGCCTTATTACGAGTACCAAAATGCCGAAAAGGTGCAAACAAGGGATAAATTAAAAAATTTCGCCAATCGACTCAGCTCGCCAAGCGCTTCAATACGAGTACCATATCATGGGGTATTGGGGGATTTTGACCTATAGCCGATTGGCTAACTTACTTGGCCTTCACTCATAGGACGCGGATTCGAACCAGCGCCCAAAGGACATTTTTTATTTTATTGTCAAAATTTTTGCATATCCTCATTTTATGTGGGGAATACGATGGCATGAAAACTTTTGGAAAATTTGTAATCGGAAATGTCGATTTTTCCAAGTTTTTCCAAAAGTTTTCATGGAAAAATAATAGCGTCATAGTGTTCCACGTATAAAAATGTAGATATGCAAAAATTTTCTTGAATTTTGACAACAAAATGAATTTGTGCGCGGGATCGAACCAACGCTCTATGAGTGAAGGCCGAGCACGTAGCCAATCGGCCATGAGTCAAACCTCCAAAACCCATGATATGGTATTTGTTTTGAAGCGCTCGGCGAACTGAGTCGATTGGCGAATTTTTTTTAAATTTTGACCCTTGTCTGCATCTTTTCGGCATTTGGGTACGCCATGGACCCCAGCCCCATAATCAATCGTACTCATTTCATTACAGCTCAAGGGTGTAGCCAGACCATTGTAAATCATTCCTCTTATGCGCCGAAGGCGCGAAGAAATTTTTTTACATAATGGTCCCCTTTATGATTTCGATTTTTGGACGATTCTTGTTGACTATTTTTTGTATGAATAAATTTTATAAATAAACCCTTGACTATAACTCTAATAATTTTGGAAAGGAAACATTTTTCGCCACAGGATTGCTGATGATTATGATTACAGTGGGGGGGGGGGGGTAAGCCCAATGATTACGAATGATTATGAGGGGGGCCTAAAAAGGCTAAATTGTTGATCACATAATATGTGAACGACCCCTAATAAAATATTTGTACTCAATAAAATTACTTTAGATTCTCTAAATTCTCCATTTAATTCCAGCTCAAGTAAGTTGGGAAATTGATTGAAAACAGTTTGTATAAAAAACAGTAGTTGGGCTTTGTCATTCGAATAGATACGATAGTTAAATTCATAATACTTCACATATTCGTTCTTTTCACTAGATATTTTTATTTACAAGGAGATATTTTTAGTGTTGCACCTGATTTCGCTTGAATAATTGTAAAAAGAGAAATATTTTTATAAATGAGATTCTGCGTTAAAAGTAGGTGCCCATAGGCCGTTTTTGCTGAGAGCAACCTCTAAAACTTCCAAATTCGGCTAAAACCAAAGGCTCTCAGTAAAATTGGCCTATGAGCCGCTAAATTTCAACACAGAATCTCTTTAACAATTTATTTTAGATTTTTAAAATTGATTCCAACAAAATCCGGGTGAACACTTCACGGTCGGCACAAACTCGCATATTCTATCGTACCGAACGCAAGCAAAAGTACGATAGCCCACAAGCTATCGTACGAAGCCATCGTACGATCGTAAAATTACGTTAAAGTACGATGAAATCGCCACAAGCTGTCGTACGATATGTTGTACGATGCGTCATACGACAAAAATGCATGTCGTACGATAAAAGTACGACAGCTCATCGTACAAATTTCGGCTATCGTACGAAATTTTATCGTACGAATCATTGTACTCGTACGATAGCTTGTGGCCATTTCGTCCGTCGTACAATTGTATTTTACACTCGTACAATGACTTTCGTACGATAGCTTGAGTTAGATTGTGTCGTTGCTTGTAGTTAGTACGATAGCTTTTGAGGATCCTCAAACTTCTCATTTTAGCAAGTTATTGTTTTAAATTGTACTTTATAGCATTAGTTTCTTTCTTCAATGTATGTTTAATTTCTCTTGCGTCAATCACTAATTTATCAACTTGGATGGTCGAAAAATATAGAGGCAAAATGTCATTGGATACTTCTCCCATGTTAAGTATAGAAGTTTTAAATCCAGCGATTGGCTTCTACAAAGGCACCATTTATACTTTGTATTACAACAAGTGATGTACGACAGTCTACGACAAGTTTATAGTTTGTCTTAAGACTTGTGTTCCCCATGTCGAAAACCCCCGAGTACAAAAAATTAGCTAATCTGATCGGCGGCAAGGTGGAAGGGAGAGGGGGGGGGGGTGTTATTACGGTCAAATGACACTTGTTCTTTTGTCGTGTTGTTCTTTGACCGCTTGTTCTTTTCAATCGGTTGTTCCTTGTTCCCGACTAGTTGTTATTTCCCCTTAGACGGTTGTTCCTAAAATGAACTGTTATTCTTCTGTCAAAAATAATTTTTAAAAGAACAACAGATCGAGAAAAACAGGTTGGAACAACAGGTCGGGTGTATGTTCTTCTGAGCAACTGGTTTGTTCCTGACCTTGGTCAAGGCTAAGGCCAATGACCGGTTGTTCACAGGAAGAATTTTTTGGTGGTATAGGAACAACAAGTCTGAACGATCGGTCAGAAAATGTATTATACCACTTAATCCAGTGAATGCTTTACTTTTATGTAAGGGTTTTCTCCTTTTACAACAACTTCTTTGGCATTTATGGTTTCTGGAATTGCACTTAAAAAGAATTCATTGAGATATAAATATTTGATTGAATTTGCATTTCTGGCTAGAAGTTTTTGAATATGTATATGATCCGAATTTATTTCGTCCATTGTATGTCGAAATATTGAATAAAAAATATTGATCCTTTCCAACCCTAAATATACTTGAAAATGATAATAACACGGCAGTTTTTTTGGCAAAAATTGAGGAATTTCGAAATTTTAAAAACGAGTCGCATCATTCGTCTCATCTCAATAAGACGAGTAAAACGAGATATATATTATACCAACACACTAACAAATCACATGGCCGAATGGTTAGTGTGACAGGATTGCTTATAGGGTTCGAGCCCCGGCCCGAAATTAAAGTTTTCCAATTTTTATGAAATTTTTTGCATGTGCTTATTTTTTTAGTCATAGATCATTTTCTTGAATTATTTTTTCATATATAGTTGTTTTGATATGTAAAGCGCTGGTTCAATCCCATATGGCTACCATAAGTTTTTTGCCTTGTCTTAAAAGTTCTCCAAATCATCTAGTTTTTTGTACTCGGGGTTTTTTCGACCTGTGGAACTCGAATTTGAAGAAATTTTTTGATTTTGACAACTAGAAGTTACCTACACGAGGTGTATACCCCTTAAAAAATCATATAAGATATACCCCTTGTGTGGGTAACTTCTAGTGGTCAAAATCAAAAAATTTCTTAAGATTTGAGTTCCCCCATGTCGAAAAATCGCCGAATACAAAAAATTAGCTGACCTAGGGAACTTTTTAAGAAAAGGCAAAAAACTTTTGGTAGCCGGATGAGGATTGAACCAGCCCATAGATATCAAAACAACTATATATGAAAAGATGATAATAGGAAAATAATCTACGATCAAAAATAGGCACATGCCAAAAATTTTATAAAAATGGAAAACTTTAAATTCGAGGCGGGATTCGAACCTGTGACCTATAAGTGAAATCCTGTTACACTAACCACTCGGCCATGTGATTCTGTAGCCTTTATTTACAATATATACCTCGTTTAATTGTATCGTTGAGCTGATTCTAATGGCATTACTTGTTTTTAAAATTTTGAGTTTTCACCAAGTTTTGCCCAAAAACCTCCATGAATATAAAAGATTTGACTACCTTCATAGTTAAGATTTGCTAAGAGATTGGCATAGATTAAACGAGAATCGTAAATATTAATTTCTTTGACAACGAAATGGGCTTGGTTTACCCAATATTTATAAAAATTTTCAGGGACCAGTAAGTAATGGCATTGCTTTAAAAATATTTACATACAAATTCAATGTTGAATATACCTTCATTCCTTTATTACACAGTTCCACTCTATTGTACCTTGTACCAAATTCGTGCGAATTATAATAGCTTTGAAGACAATGAAAAATCAAGTAATTCCCTCTTCGATTCATTAACTAACAACATATTTATAGTTCAAGTTTTTAAAGTTCTTACCCCAACTCGAAAGGGACATAAAAATTCTTTTTCGGTATTACCGGTTGAATCTTCCTGCTCTTTTGATTTTGCTTGAAAAAAATTGAACAAAATTTCTAACATTAAATTATCGATTAATTGAACCATCTTCTATCTAAATTCATAATAAATAAAGTGCTTGTGGGTTTGTTCGTTTGTTTGTACAGGCGATTTTTTATGATGAACTCCAAATCGTTACCAACCTATACCAAGATGTAAAGGGGTGGTGAGAGGAGCAAAATGAGGAATCGATTATGGGTCCACCCCCTACGGTTAATTTGTTACAAGGGGTATCTCCTTTTCCTTAAAGGGGGGAGGGGTGCAGATCAAGGTCCAATCTCGGTTGGAAAAAATTGTTTTTAAAATGACTTTCTAGGGGTAATTTTATACTTTTTTTGCCTTTTGAACGAAAAACGCGCTAATTTCGATTACAACAGGGTTTTCGGCCATTTTTTGAGAAAGAATCATATTTTCATGTCAATACACAGACTTTTCAAAAAATTGGGGGCAAAGATGAAAACCAATTTTAAAATGTTGAAATTTTGCTATAGAAGTCGATTTATGACTATAGGTTGTTTTTCCGAGAAATCACGAACTCTGGATTTTGAAGAAAAATTGTTTTTTAATTTTCGTTTCAATATTAAAAGGTTTTCGTTTCGAAAATTAGCATCTATAATTGGCAATTTTTAAATTACCGCCACAAGTTATATGTGTTAGATTGATCAGAAGGTATTGCATCTTTTGTTTTCGTTACCCAAAGGGCTTTAGAAATCCATTTTCCCAGTTAATTGTTAAAAAGAGAAAGGGGGAGGGGTGCAGATCGAGGCCCGATCTCGGTCGGAAAAAATTTGTAGTTTGTAGTAAGAAGTAGTAAAAAATAGCAAAAAAAACCCTAAAATTGCCTGAATCAGGAAAGTGTTTTCACGCTCCGAAAATGGTTCAATCGATTCCCCGCATACAATTATCCCTAGAAAATCATTTAAAAAAATTTCCGATCGGGCACCCCCTAAGGAAAAGAGGGTACCCCCTGTAAAAATTAACCATAGGGGGTGGACCCATGATCGACCCCTCTTTTATTCCTCTCACTACCCTCACATCGTGGTATAGGTTGGTAACGATTTGAAGTTCACCATAAAAAATGGCTATTATACATTTGCCCTTTCTTAAATTTCAACGTTTGCCCTTTGTTTGGTGGTCGAGGGTTCGATCCCGATAGGGTCGAAAATTTTTTTAATCGACAAAAAAATTTTCGACTCTAGCGGGATCGAACCCTCGACTACCAACAAAGGGCAAACGTTGAAATTTAAGAAAGGGCAAATGTATAATAGCCAAAAAAATCGCCTCTACAAACAAACGAACAAACACAAGCACTTTATTTATTATGAATTTAGATATAAGATGGTTCATTTAATCGATAATTTAATGTTAGAAATTTTGTTCAATTTTTTTCAAGCAAAATCAAAAGGGCAGAAAGATTCAACCAGTAATACCAAAAAAGAATTTTTATATCCATTTCAATTTGGGGTAAGAACTTTAAAAATTTGAGCAAAGAATATTTGTTAGTTAATGAATCGAAGAGGAAATTACTTGATTTTTCATTGTCTTCAAAGCTATTATAATTCGCACGAATTTGGTACAATGAAGGATATAGTGGAACTTTTTAATAAAGAAATGAAGGTATATACAACATTGAATTTGTATGTAAATATTTTTAAAGCAACGCCATTACTTACTGGTCCCTGAAAAGTTTTATAAATATTGGGTAAACCAAGCCCATTTCGTTGTCAAAGAAATTAATATTCATGATACTCATTTAATCTATGCCCATCTATTGGCAAATCTTAACTATGAAGGTAGTCAAATCTTTGATGTTCATGGAGGTTTTTGGGCAAAAATGGGTGAAAACTCAAAATTTTAAAAACGAGTGATTTCATTAGAATCAGCTCAATGATATGATTAAGACGAGGTATATATTGTAAACAAAGGCTACATAATCATATGGCCGAGTGATTAGTGTAACAGATTTGGAGAACTTTTAAGAAAAGGCAAAAACTTATGGTAGTCAGCGGGGATTGAACCAGCGCCATACATATCAAAACAACTATATATGAAAAAATAATTCAAGAAAATGATCTACGACCAAAAATAAGTACATGCAAAAAATTTTATGAAAATCGGAAAACTTTAATTTCGGGTCGGGGTTCGAACCCGCGACCTATAAGTGCAATTCTGGCACACTAACCATTCGACGTTGTGATTCGTTAGCGTGTTGGTATAATATATATCTCGTTTTACTCGTCTCATTGAGCAGAGTCGAATGATGTGACTCGTTTTTAAAATTTCGAAATTTGCCAAAAAACTGCCGTGTTATTATCATTTTCAAGTGTATTTAGGGTTGGAAAGGATCAATGTTTTTTATGGAATATTTCGACATACAATGGACGAAATAAATTCGGATCATACACATTTTCAAAAACTTCTAGTCAGAAATGCAAATTCAATCAAATACTTAAGACTCAATGAATTCTTTTTAAGTGCAATTCCAGAAACCATAAATGCCAAAGAAGTTGTTGTAAATGGAAAAAACCCTCACATAAAAGTAAAGCATTCACTGAATTAAGTTCGATGGATAGGGATATATACTCCTCAGCACCTCCCCAATTCTCCAAAACATACTTCAAAATTAGAGGATCCCTTCATTCGGCTGGTCGAATGCCGACAGACATGGAGAGGAGGGGTCAGAAGGGCCCGTAATAACGGACAACGGACGGTTGTTCTTCTGTAACTTTGTTCTTGACAGTTTGTTCCCATCCACCGGTTGTTCCGACCTGTTGTTCCTAAAATGACGTGTTGTTCTTAAAGGCAAAATCGGAACAACAAGTTGGAACAACCGGTATACATTTTCCGACTGGTCGTTCCTATTTGTTGTTCCTATACCAGCAAAAAATTCTTCCTGTGAACAACCAGTCATTGACCTTAGCCTTGGCCAAGGACAAGGCTAAGTCTAAGGATAAAGCCAAAGCTAAGGCCTTGGTCTTGACCTTCCTGGCCTTAGCCTTGGCCAAGGCCAGGGACAAATCAGTCGCTCAGAAGAACATACAGCTGACCTGTTGTTCCTAATCGTTTTTCCCGACCTGTTGTTCTTCTAAAAATTATTTTTGACAGAAGAACAACAGGTTATTTTAGGAACAACCGTCTAAGGGGAAAGAACGGCCAGTTGGGAACAAAGAACAACCGGTCGAAAAGAACAAGCGGTCAAAGAACAACACGACAAAGAACAAGTGTCATTTTACCGTAATAACGACCCCCCACCCTCTACCTTGTCGCCAATCGGCCGCAAAAAGTTGAATTATTGGGATAATTTTTGCTCAAAAATAAAGGGCGCCGTATCTCTACTATTTTAGCGTTTCTAGCGCTGATTTTTTGTTTTCGGGATTTTTCGACATGGGGGAACACGATGCCGGCGCTTTGTTCACTTTTTACTCCAGGGGACCCCTTATGGAGGCTAAAAATTCAACTTCCCAAAAAGTGCTCCAGATTAGCTAATTTTTTGTACTCGAGGTTTTTCGACATGGGGAACACAAGTCGTACGACAAACTATAAAGTTGTCGTAGACGTGTCGTAGGTCACTTGTTGTAATACAAAGTATAAATGGTGCCTTTGTAGAAGCCAATCGCTGGATTTAAAACTTCTATACTTAACATGAGAGAAGTATCCGATGACATTTTGCCTCCATATTTTTCGACCATCCAAGTTGATAAATTAATGATTATAGCAAAAAATATAAAATATACATTAGCGAATGAAACTAATGCTATAAAGTACAATTTAAAATAATAATTTGCTAAAAGGAGAAGTTTGAGAGTCCCCATAAGCTATCGTACTAACCACAAGCAACGACACAAGCTAATGCAAGCTATCGTACAAGTGTAAAATACAATCGTACGACGAACGAAATGGCCACAAGCTATCGTACGAGTACAATGATTCATACGATGAAATTTCGTACGATGGCCGAAATTCGTACGATGAGCCATCGTACTTTTACCGTGCGATGTTGCATTTTTGTCGTACGACAAAAATATAAAAGTATGATAAAAAGTACGACAAATTTTGTATGATGCCATCGTACTGCATCGTACGACATCTTGTGGCATTTTCATCGTACTTTAACGTAATTTTACAATCGTACGATGACTTTGTACGATAGCCTGTGGGTTAGCGTACTTTTGCTTGCGTTCAGTACGATAGAATGTGCGAGCTTGTGCCGACTCTAAAGTGTTTCACCCGGATTTTGGTGGAATCAATTTTAAAAATCTGAAATAAATTTTGAAAGAGATTCTGTGTTCAAATTTAGCGGCTCATAGGCCAATTTCACTGAGAGCCTTTGGTTTTAGCCGAATTTGGGAGTTTTAGGGGTTGCTCTCAGCAAAAACGGCCGATGGGCACCTACTTTTAACACAGAATCTCATTTATAAAAATATTTCTCTTTTTACAATTATTCAAGCAAAATCAGGTGCAACACTAAAAATATCTCCTTGTAAATAAAAAATATCTAGTGAAAAGAACGAATATCTGAAGCATTTCGTATTTTACTATCGTATCTATTCGAATGACGAAGATCAATTACTATTTTTTATACAAACTGTTTTCAAGAAATTTCCCAACTTACTTGAGCTGGAATTAAATGGACAATTTAGAGATAATAATGTAATTTTATTCAGTATAAACTATCATAGTTGAATAGGAGGTCGTAATTACGACCCCCGGCGCGCGAGGGCCCCGAAAAATAGGGGGCGCGGCGAGAGGGGGAGGGAGTGGCCTAGGTCAATCCCCCCAACACCCCATGATATGGTACTCGTTTTGAAGAGCTCGGCGAGCTGAGTCGATTGGCGAAATTTTTTAATTTTGATCCTTGCTTGCACCTTTTCGGCATTTTGGTACTCCTAATAAAGCAACGTAATTTAGGACAATCATCAAAAAGTTCTTCAAGAATTTCGAGATTTGACATATCTATATGAAACTGTTTTAAAACAAATTGAGTCGGGGTATAAAAAAATAGTCATAAATTTAGAATGTTTTATAGATATTTACACTAAAGTAAGTCTATAATAAAGCAAACTTTTTCTCACCATATTCAACGGAATTTTTTTATTTCTGACCAAATACCTAACCTGAAAAGGTAAAAATTAAAATTTTAATTTTTAATTTTCCCAGAGGGTACCCCATGATTTTGGTGTCGTTTTTCTTCTCTCACTGACCCCTTTCCAAAAATCTAAATCGTAACGGGATTGGACTTAAGGATACAAAATTCGGTGACACAAACCATCAAACTAACAGACAGACAAACATTACTCATTTAATATTAAAAGATGGATATTAATTTAGAATAATGAATTTGAATAATTTTAGCCACGCAATGAAGCCTCTCAACTAGTACATAGCATATTTAACAAAGATCATGATAATTTTATCGAGAAACAAGATTATGAAGATAAGGATAGATTGCGCTTCGTTCGAACTAATAATATAAATGAAGATACTAAATTATTTACATCTCATTTGACAGTATTTTATCGAAATTCTGCTTCATAAATAGAGATATCCATCCTACTACATTATCGACTAAAGTTTGTTTGTCGGCAGTGTTTCAACTGGTGTGTTGTTTAACAACAGTTTTTACGAGAAAAACTGTTGTGTTGCACAACAGTTTTCAACTGTTGAGTTGTGTTGGCGACACTTGCGCATTTACATTTGGCATGCACATTTGCGTGTGCAACATTTGCGCAGGTGCTTTTGCGCATGTAGCATTTGTGCATGCACTTTTGCTCACTTTTTTATGTGTTAAATATGGATGTCTAATTCGCTGAAACACCCTGTATATTGAAGTAGTAAATGCGCTTTCTTCCTTTGATAAATGGTCAAGTCCTGGTTCAACAGTGGATCTTCACTTATCAGATGAACACCTTAAACGTTTATGCTGTCCAGAGAAACATGATAACGATGAATGTTTTCTGAATAGTTACCGTTCTCGAGATAATTGCGCGTAAAGTTGCGATTGTTTATTACAACGATGACATACAAAACATACCCCGATAGGGGGTCAAAAACATTTTTTTGGAACTCGGGACTTGCGCAAATCGATTTCTCGTGCCCGAAAACCCCCGAGTACCAAAAATCAACCAATTTGGAGCTAAAATAAAAAAAGTTGAAAAAATTTATTTTTTTAACATGGGGTTTTTGACCCCGATAGGGGTCAATAGGGGGTCAAAAAAATATTTCGAGTTAATATTTCTAGTTTTCATCCAATATTAGACTTATTTTACTTTACTCGATCATTTTTTGCCGAAAAATTTTTTTGTCGATAACCCGCAATGATTCCCCTCTTTAAATAGCATTGTATGTGAAATTTTTCTATCACATATTTTTTTGGTCTATATGTGTTATTTTCTCACATGTTGACAACTGTTGTTTGCTATTTCGATCAATAATTGGATTCTCTTTGATTAAAGTGTTTTTATTCTGTTGTTAGGTTACACTTTATAATATAAGCTATTAAGTTGGTGCATAAGTCTTCTATGTTTAGAAAATGTTGTCTGATCAATAGAAAAAAGCTCAAATATAGACAAGAGAAAACATTCAAGAGTCTTTTATCAGACTAATTTTGTATTTTTGAAATAATTCAACGGAACACGGGCTCGGCTTGTTTTTTCTCTCTAAATTTTAAAAATTTCGCCAAAATCGAGTTTTTATCGGATTTCTTCGGACGACCCCACTTTGGATTGCTAAACAACTGAATTTTTATAGGAAAAAATTTTCGAAATTTGTATGATTTTTTTCGAAATTTTTTGCTAAAAATGTCCAAATTGAGTATAGAAACAACTTTAATTGAGATCGTTGGCAAACGTTTAGGTTAAAAAAACGAGAAAAATGAAAAAAAGTGATGTTACAATTAGGGTTGGAGGGAAAACTTTTCCCGAAATCGGGAAATGCTTTATAACTTTTTATGATGAACTCTGCGTAGTTTGGTGTTTTCGGAAAAAAATATTCTTCAGATTTTTCTGCATATTTTTGCAAAAGATTGCATCGAAAAATAATGGCTTGGTAAAAAATTAAGACACTTTTCCCGAAATTTCCCGATTTCGAGAAATCCGGAAATTATTTTTCGATGCGGTCTTTTGCAAAAATATGCAGAAAAATCTGAAGAATATTTTTTCCAAAAACTTTTTTTTACTGTTTTAGTAGAAAAGTATCGATTTTGTAAGGGTCAAAAGTACCCCAAATTTGTCGATTCTCATAAAAATTTTGTTACAGGCTTGTAGAGCAACACTAAAAATACTATTTAAAAAATCAAAAAATTGAGAGGGTCACCTGCGCCCCATTTTTTGAAGTCGTTTTTTAAAATATAGTGGTCTCTACTTAAAACGCAGGCTCTGAAAGAATGAAACTTTTTTGAGACTATGTGGCACAAAATGAGATCTCGACATATCCTCGTTTCCTTTAAAATGGGCTCTATTAAGGGGTATAGGGTGACCCAAAAGTTGCTCATGCGGAAAAAATTCTTTCATTTCTGTCAGGAAGTCATATATGAGGATCATTTTGAGATAGGTTTCGATATCGATTTCGATGTCACAATTGGAGGTCATTTTTTCCACTTTTAATATACTTTTTAGAAATTTTTTCGTAATAATGCATTATTCTAATGTCCAAAAAGCTAACTGTATTCTTTGG
>JAQGBS010002317.1:0-13393 GCA_034698545.1 Acrobeloides obliquus | reverse complement strand
AATTTCTTATTTGTTGGGCATTGCTTTCGAAATTTTACGAAACGCTTCAAAAAACATACTTTCCCATTTGCTTTTTTATTTTGTATAATAATTGCTAATTTATTGCTAATTGGCTCTTTCGAATCTCGTCCTTTCATTTTTGGTTGTGTAAATTTTTTATGTGCATGAAGTTTGTTGTTAAAATAAAAATAGTTTTTAAACGGTTAACAACAATTTTACATAGCTAACAACAATTTCTCATAGAAGATTGTCGTAATCGCAACATATTGCAAGAGTCGTCAAAAATTTTTGATCTTTGCGAACGATTTATTATCTTTGATAAAACGTGTACAACAGGATTCGAAATGCGATGTAGTGTAAATTTGGCAAAAAATAAAATGCAGTAAAAACATGAAATTGCCACGGATGATAGCATATCGATTCGACTCGTTGTCATAACAATCATAACAATGCATCATTGGTATAACGCGAGTTAGAAATCCAATGGGCCAAGCAGAATAGCTAATTCATGCATATACAGGGTGAACCAAAAAAAACCGTACTTTTGCGTTATGCGAAAATTCGTTGTGCCAAAGTTCGTATGCGAAAGATCATAGATCCTCAAATTTATACATGTATTTTGACTAAGGACATGGCAATGATGGACTATTTTGTGAAAGACGTCATCGAACTCTGGGGAAGCAAATCGGCTCACGCGCTACGGCAATATAAGTACTATCTCTTCACGTAAAATCCAACGGCCATTCATTTAGCCTGGATAACTATCGAATCATGCCGAAGGTAACTTTCTGTGACGAAGTACACAAGCATCTTCCACAAGGATTAGATTGATCGAGTTAGGGCCACACTTATAACGAGATTACACGTTTTTTGTTTCTGTGAAATTTTTGTTGAAACGTTTTGACATTTGTCTACAGTCAAACTTCAGTTTGATGACACTCGGCGGGGGCCATAACGACCACGAAGGGATGCCGGCGAGAAGTATAAAGAAATCGACTTGCTATATATATCAAATTTTCTCGCCAGCATCCCTGCGTGGTCGCTGTCATTAAACAGAGGTTCGACTGTATCGGCATTTCACAAGTTGTGACATCACAACAGTGGTGTAAATTGAAAATTTTTAGATTTTCTCTAAAATGAGTATTCTTATTCAAAATGGCATAGTTGTAAATGATGATTTTATGGTTAAAGCTGATGTGCTTATAGAAAATGGTACAATTCGGTAATTGTTTTTCAGCTATATTTTTTTCAACCAAAAATTTAGTGAAGTTGGCAAGGACTTTCCCATCCCAGAAAATACTCGAATAATTGATGCCACCAATAGACTTATACTACCTGGAGGAATTGACCCACACACTCATATGCAATTGCCTTTCATGGGGCAAGTGGCAGTTGATGATTTTTATGCTGGCACTCGAGCAGCACTTGCTGGTGGTACAACTATGGTTAATTTGTTTAGCACAAAAATGTTTCTATAACCCTATTTTAGATAATTGACTTTGTTATTCCATCAAAAGATAGTACTCCTTTAGAAGCTTACTCACTGTGGCGCAGCTGGGCTGACCCAAAAGTTTGTTGTGATTATGCTCTATCAATGGCTATTACTACTTGGAATGAAAAAGTTGCTGAAGAAATGCAGCTTTTAACTACTCCGGAATATGGTCAATCTTGCTCATGTCATTTACACAAACGATAATTATTTTAGGAATCAATTCGTTCAAATTTTTCTTGGCGTATAAGAATGTTTTTATGGTTCGAGATGGTGAATTCTTTCAAGGGTTAAAACAATGTGCAAAGATTGGAGCGTTAGCTAGGGTTCATGCTGAAAATGGGGATGTTATAGCCGAGAAGCAACAAGAGTTGTTACAACTTGGTGTTACTGGGCCGGAAGGACATACACAATCAAGACAAGAAGAAGTAATTTGAAGTTTAATTGACTTTCATTTATGATTTAAATTTTCCGCCATTTTAATAACGCAATTTGAGGTACTATTCCACTTGAATTACTCCACAGGAAACTTATATTTATTTTTTCGAGAACGACCTTCTATGGGGTATTTTTATGCGAGGAATCCAAATTTTGCACTCCTGAAGCGTGAAAATTTAAATCATATCGTCCCCAGCTAGTATGCCCAATAACGCTTCCCTGATTCAGTGTATGAATGCAATTCTTGTTACGATTGCGGCCCTAAAGAGGACCATTGGGTTAAGAAAATGCTGATCAACGAAGACATAGATTGCACATAGCACGGAGACTTGCTGCACGAAATTGTAAAAAAAACTTGACGCGCGCCGAATGCTTCTCGCCACATAAACTCTTGCAATCGTTGTAATTTTCGTTGAGACCATAGGACTGCTTGATCTTATGCTTCAATTTTGCCACTTGGATTCGATATTCTGAGTATGGGATCCTGACACCTGATTGACTGACGAAGGTGATTGAATAGTTCACCGTGAGATGACCATATCCTTGAGAAAAGTTGGCGATTCCACCATAAGTACGTACCTGTCGGAATGATGGTTGCACCCGGCAGGATGTATTCTTGGATTGGGAGGGGATTAGCGATTGTACAGATCGACCATAGATTGATTGAAGTCCATGCATAAGCACGAGATCGACATCAATTATCGAATTATTCATCTTGTAAAAGTAGCTTGTCCCCAAGCGCTATCGTGTCATACATTTTAATTCAGCCATATTTCGTTTTTGTTCAAATTAGGCTGCGGTCAAGCATGTCAAAATCAAACAAATTACTTGAAAATTTTTTGACATGCTTGACCGCAGCCTTAACAGTAAATGATATGCTTTATGTGTATTTATAAGTTTTCGATAGACTTACGCGCATCCCTGCGTGGTCGTGTTTGGCGGGAAATTTTTTAACGATGAAAAATTCCCGTCAAATAAGAATACGCAGGGATGTGCGTCTATAGAAAATTATAAAAATACACTTTGATTTAGTGACGGGATCACTAAATGTAATAGTGAGTGTCACTAAATCGAGTTTGACTGTATTTATACTTTTACAATGGATCCCTGCGTGGTCGTGTTGACAGGAATATTCTCGGGAGGGGTCACTAAATTGAGATTTGATTGTAATTCTTTATTTTCAGCTTGAAGCAGAAGCTACAAATCGAGCATGTACCCTTGCAGGACAAGCAAATTGTCCGCTATATGTTGTCCATGTGATGTCAAAAGGAGCTGCAAAAGCCATTGCGGCTCACAGACAGAAAGGTTATGTGGTTTTTGGTGAGCCAATTGCAGCTGGTTTAGCGTGTGATGGAAGGCATTATTATAACGAAGATTGGTCCCATGCTGCTGCCTATGTTCTATCACCCCCTTTGAGTAGAGATCCAAATACTCCCGAGACTTTGATGGATCTATTATCCTGGTATGTCACATTCACAAATCAATTTTTAAAATTTTTTCTTTTTTTAGTAACCAATTAAACCTTACTGCTACCGACAATTGCACCTTTACTTGCTCTCAAAAACGAATGGGCTTAAATGATTTTACAAAAATTCCAAATGGTGTAAATGGCGTCGAAGATCGCATGTCTGTTGTGTGGGAAAAGGGTGTACACGCCGGGAAAATTGATCCCATGCGTTTTGTTGCTATAACTAGGTGAGAATTTCTTTTAAAAAAGCAAAAAATCTAATTCTTTCAGTTCCACTGCTGCAAGAATTTTTAACATGTACCCACGAAAAGGTCGTATCCAACCAGGGTCTGATGCCGATCTGGTTGTTTGGAATCCAAATGCAACTCGGGTGATTTCGTCAAAAACACATCACCATGCATGTGATTTCAATATTTTTGAAGGGATGGAAGTACACGGTGTGCCAGAAATCACTATTTGTCGAGGAAAAGTTGTTTGGGAAAATGGAGAATTGAATGTTGATGCTGGCTGGGGTCGATTTATCCCGGTTGCGCCGAATTGTGATTATGTGTTTGGTGCTGTTAAAGCTCGACAAAAGGTAGACTGAAACTTCTTTAAAGGTCTATGCTGCGTACCTATAGTCGAATTCGACAAATTGAAAAAAGATGGAATTGAGTGAAAAAATTTTCCGTGAAAATTGGGTATAGTCGAAATTTTTTTGGCTGCCACGAAACTTCTTATTGAATCAGGCAACGTGTATATTGAAACGAAAAAGAAACGTGGATCCTTATATAGCTTTTTGATGCATCCCTGCGTGGTCATATTGGCGCGAAATTTTCATCACATATTTTCCCGCCAATATGACCACGCAGGGATGCATCAAAAATCTATATAAGGATTCACGTTTCTTTTCGTTTCAATGTACACGTTGCCTGATTCAATAAAAAGTTCGTTGTAGCCAAAAAATTTCATCTATACGTGACATAAACCTTTAATGTAGCCATTTAAAATTTGTCTTAAATAATCAATTCAGAATCTTCAACCAATTAGTGTAAAGAGAAATCTCACCAGCTTAGATAATAATTTGGTTCCACCTCAACCAGAATGTAAGTTTATTATTTTACTATCAGGGGGGGGGGCAAAATTTCGGGGACACTATCCCTGTCGGATTTTGCATTTTTGTGTTGAAAACACCGAAAACGCAAAATCCCACAGTGGTAGTGTTCTCGAACTTTTGGACGTTGTCCCCGAACTTTGCTCCCTGATATTTAACATTTTTTCTAATTTTAGCTGCAAATTCATCCTCGGTAGAAAATTCGAATTTGGAAGCTGTTGTTTCTGACAACAAACCCGGCGATCAAGAAGAACAAAGTATAGAAACGCTAATAAAAGAGGTTGCAGAGAACTTGATTTCTGAATAATTCTTTTTTTTTCATTAACCTTTTGTCATCCTTTTATGGCCACCAATTATTACACTATTCTTATCTGATCAATTATACATTGACAATAATGCATAAAAATTTGCCTTTTCAATAATTATGTTAGTACTCTCTTCACTCGCTAATTTTTTATTATGTTTTGTAAAAACATGAATTTGTTAGACTAGTTAGTGCCTTGTTTTGAACTTGCAGGAAAAGTTTTTAGAAATAAAATTTTATTTCATATTTTTAAATTCGATAATTGTTTATGTTACAAAGTATACAAATATTACAAATCAGACTTTGACAACTCATTGTTTATTAAAGGGGGTGCATTTTGCGACCATTTGGGAGAAAAAATTTTTCGTAGACCCTATTGGGGGTAATTTTATGCGAGAAATCGATTGTGCGCACTTCCGAAGCGTAAAACGCAATCTTGGTCAAGTTTTATAAGTGAAAAATTGACTTTTTCGCCCATCTGCAACCCGACATTTTTAGCAGGATTAAGTATTATAAAGAGAAGATTTTTAAAGAGCACTTTCCACGTGAATGCAAGTATACCGCCTCTTGCGACCCTGGATCCAAACCGGCGCGCCGACACTTGCGGACCCGACATTTGCGGACGAACATTTGCGGACCCGACATTTGCGGATGAACATTTGCGGACCGACGTTTGCGGACCCGACACTTGCGGACCCGACATTTGCGGATTGCCATGAGAAAATTTTTTTCCCAAATTGGGAAAAATTTTGTAATTTTCTCAAAATAAAAAATGAATTAGTTTTGACCTATAAAAAATTTTTTTCACATGGCAATCCGCAAATGTCGGGTCCGCAAGTGTCGGGTCCGCAAATGTCGGTCCGCAAATGTCGTCCGCAAATGTCGGGTCCGCAAGTGTCGGGTCCGCAAATGTCGGGTCCGCAAATGTCGGGTCCACAAAAGTTCGTCCGCAAGTGTCGGCGCGCCCATACATGGGCAAGGAGGGGGGTACTGGGGCCCAAAATACGAATTGGTCCCAAAGGTTACTGTCGACCAAAAAAAAACGTCGTCAGGCGAAAAAGTCGAAATACGAATTCGTATACGAATTTTTTTGGACCTTACGAATTGGAAATATGAAATCGTAGTCAAATACGAATTCGTATATATGTTTTGGACGTATTCGCCGTCAAAATACAAATTGGTCCATTAATTTTCCTCCCGATACGACAAATTAGGGGGAGGGGGTACAGTACCCCCCCCCCTCTTGCCCATGTATGATTACGGCAGTGATTTGGCTTATCGTTTGATATCTGGATAGCAGTGACCGTTTTCGATGCGGTTTTGTTTTAGTACTAGAGAAGGACCCATGAGGAAGTTTTTTATGCAAATTTCAAAATCCGGCGACTTCAGGTTTTCGTTGTAATATAAAAAATTCATTAACTGCCGTTCAAAAACCGAGACTATGTGAATGTTTCACGATTTTTCTAAGTATTTTTTTAGTGCAAAAACATTTTGACGCGGTCGGGGATTGAACATGAGGTCGGTAATTGAATGTTGGTCCAACGTTGCTTAACTTGCCAAATCGGACTGTATGCTGATCTCAGAGTTTGAATTTTGGGCCCAGCTTTTTTTATAGTTTGGGGCCGAAACGGACTATGGTACGAAACTTCAAAATAAACAAATCTTTTTAATTAAATTTATTACTACGTCAATGTCGGCAATTACGAACAATTTTTTAAATTTAATTTAGATATATGTGTGGGTTTACAGAAATTGATGAAGTCACAGGTTTCACATCAAAACAACTTTCCCGCGCAACTAGGCAAAAACTGAGTATGGAATATGAAAATTGAGCTCAAAAGAAACACAATTGTGCATTAGAAATGATGTGCAACCCTAAAAAATGCCCATTTTAACCTCTAGGAAATTTGCACCTTCCGCAGGTTTTTTACACTTTAGTATTTCGGGTATAACTTTTGATGGTTACATCCAATTTCGATGGTGGCGTTTGAAAGCTGGGAGCGCGGGCTACAACTTTCTTATAGAGTATGTGGGGCCATGTAATAGTGGTCGAAAAATTAGGTTTTTCGCAAAAACCCAGGTCCCCAGGAGGGCCAAAAATTCAAAGAAATGGCTCTAGCCGAAAATTTTGTTCCCACTAATTTCTCCATTCGGCCCTAAAAATTGTCTACAACATCCCTACTTTGTTTTAGGCTTGGTCCCGGCCCAATTCTCGATGGATCAGTACTTTTTTCTGGCCTAGAGTTGAGTTCTGAAGTACAGTAGCGGCAAAAAATGGAAACACTTCCAAAAAGTTGGATCGTTGTTTTGTTGGAAAACCCAATTGCGAAGATTGTTTCTGCGCCAATACGGGATCAGGTGAGTGCGCAGAATCGTACGATAATCCTCTGCTGTCATCCTTCCTTGAACTCGAACAATAGGACCCAAGCATGGAAACTTTTTGAAGGTGTTTCCATTTTTTTGCTGCTACTGTAAAAGAGTGCCAAATCTCATACTTTTTATTCAAATATAAATTTTTTATACAAAATATACAAAGTTTCAACTATTTTTCCATTTTCTTCCAGCTATCCATAACTTCAAGAACTTTTGTAATCATCGAATTATGCATAAAAGCATCCACCAATCTTCTACTTGTCTCTTTGTAAGCCTTTTCCCTAGCTTGAGACTCTTCCAATTCCAGGTCTTCAGATTTTCGACTGCGATTATTCGAATTTGCTTTTTCTTCATCTAAAAATCTTTGACCATGATAGTTCTTTTCCCACGATAGAATTTCATCCAAATAAGGCTTTTCAATGTTTTCTTGATCTCGCTTTAAGAGGGAGAGCAATTCGGAATAAGAAATTTCGTGAGTTTTTTCGCCAATTGAAGAGAATTTGTTCAAGACAAAAGCAAGGAGCTGAAAATGAACGATTTTAAGTTTTAAAAGTAATGAAAAATCTTACAGTGTCGTCATTCTTCGGCATCTTTTTTGGAGGCTCTTCATCTTTCCAAAAAGAGGTCTAAAAAAACATTGTGAACTAAATTTTGAAAAAATAAACAACTTCTGTTCCGAGATCTGAATATGTTAAAACATCCAAAGCCTCATCAATATGCTCATGTTTTTTTTCAGCCGATGAATTGCAGCGCAGAAACTTTTCATGTTTCAATAACCACCCAGGTCCATAATGATCTTGTGAAGAGCCCTCTGCCGGTTCCAATGCTGTAAACTGAAGAAAAAATTATTACAAGATCTTGAAATTTGGATTACCAAAGCAAATACAACAGCTTCTTTAACACGCTCAAAATCATCATGGAAACAAGGAAACCATCTGTTCACTGACATCGACACATCCAAATCCGGTAATTTCTCTTTCTCTGGATTCGGTACACATTGTACACTATGCCACCACTTAGGAGGAACAAATAATACATCTCCTTCATTTACATAAATGACTCGAGGATGAAAATTTTTCAAGCGTTCATCACCACCAATTATGTCGAGGCGACTAAAAATTTGGACATAGAGAAAAAAAACAAAAAGTTTATCAGCAACCTGAACACACTCGATTCTTCATAAGGTATCCGAGTTGGCATCAAGTCATCTTCTGGTGGGAACAAAATCCAACGTTTTGTTCCTTTTAACTGGACATGGATGTTAAAACCATATGTGTCATAATGACAAGGGGTATACGCTCCACTAGTTCCTAAAACTTTGTTGCTCAGTGGTATAGGCACCAGGGGGATACTACCCGCACCCACCTATTGGATGATACCATCCAACACCACCCTGAGTGATATAGTAGCGACCAAAGGTATTATCCCAAAGGCAAGGTTGAAAAAACAGTGGAAATTGCGAAATCTGACGCGGTTTTTTATATACTTTTGGTCGCTACTGCACCACCCAACTAAGATTTGTTTTCGCATTTAGCATGATTCGTATGAGAAAATTGATTTTTAAACTTGGGTGGTGGGTGATACCACATCTTTTCGCCCCCTTATAGACGCAAATGTGTTAGGCGCCTATACCTATCCATAACGCCGAATCATCATCTTGATCTTCATACTCATCTGGCAAAACACCCAACTTTTTCCAATTCAACTCCTTTTTTGCTTCATTGAGCATGACTTCTGCGGTGTATTTATAGTCGTAATAGGCCCAATGATTTCCTCTTGTTATATCATCGTCTCCATCAACACTAGCTTTCACAACAGATTCTCCAAGAAGCCATTTCAAAAATTCTGAACAACTCATCTTCTCACTACGACATTTACAATCAAATAAGATCTGAATTTTTAATACATTCAACTTTCGATTTAGTGAGCCCTCCCTCTAATTCGATTTAGTGACCCCCTACCGAGAATTTTCCCACCAACACGACCACGCAGGGATGCGTTGCAAAAGTATAAATATAGTCAAACTCTATTTAGTGACACCCTCCCTGGGGGTGTCACTAAATCGAGAGTTGACTGTATTTATTTCAACGATGTTAATTACTTTGCCAACAAATTTGGAAAAAGCATGTGTTGAACGCTTTGGGCCAAATCTAACATCAATAAAACTGTTGGCCAATAATTTTTCCAAATTTTCTATTTGCCATTTAATAGGTGGCCAATCTTGAGCATGATTTCGTAGGACAAAAGGCTCCATAAGCTAACCCTCTTTCTTCCAAATTTTAGTAAACTTTTTGGAACAGAATAAACATTATGCCAATTTTTTTAAACTACAAATTTTCGTGTTACAACTCCAATAGGATTAAAGAGGGGAGGGGTCCAACTTACGATCGGGTAGAAAATTTTTTTTAACAAGTAACTCTTTAGGGATAATTTTATGCGAGGAATCGATTGCGCGCATCGAAAAATTTTGAAAATTTTTTCCAGGGGTCAAAAAATGGAAAAAATTGCGTCAAAATTAGGGGTTATAAGTTTTAACCCCAACACTCCGAAAAATTTTTCCAGAATTTTTCGATGCGTGCAATCGATTTCTCGCATAAAATTACCCCTAAAGGGTCACTTGTTAAAAAAATTTTCTACCCGACCGTAAGTTGGACCCCCCCCCTTTAAAATTTTTTAGGTTGACTGGAAACTGGAAATTTTCGAAATAAAAAAAATGTTAGAGTGACCGCTAGCAATGTGCTGCGTATGGGGCAAGGGATACTGGACCCAAAATATGAATTGATTTCATATATTTAAGCGTTTTCCCTGCCAAAAATACGAATTGGGTCCCTATTTTTTCTTTAAATTTTTTTTCCAATACGACGGATTGAGGGGGACAGTCCTCCTCCTTGCCCACATACGATCGCGGCCCCGACCCTTAGCACCCTCACGTATCATCATGGAAACAAGGAAACCATCTGTTCACTGACATCGACGCATCTAAATCCGGTAATATCTCTTTTTTCGGATTCGATACACATTGTGCACTATGCCACCACTTAGGAAGAACAACTAATACCTCTCCCTCATTTACATAAATGATTCGAGGGTGAAAATTTTTCAAACGTTCATCACCACCAATTATGTCGAGGCGACTAAAAATTTGGTCATTTTAGAGAAAAAAGTTTTTGAGCTCTTCTCCTGGGGAGACGCAATCAACAGGATTCCAAAAACTGATACTTTTTTGAAGCAATTTTATGAAAAAATATCCTCTAGGGGCAATTTCCTACGAAGAACACGTTGGCAATGTTATTTTGCAGCTATAATTCATCAAAAGCCGAAATCTAAGCCCAAACCTAAGCCTAACAAGGGACACATACGAGTTGATGGTCGAGTTTTCAAAAAAGACTGGTATATCTTTGAAGAGCATCAAAAACTAGTAACTTATGCGCTGGAATTAGCTCGCCGATTTTGCGCAAATCCATAATTAAAATTTATTATTTTATACGATTTGATGATGATTGATTTCAAATGTAATTCAAATATGAGCTCCTATGGTTCAGTGGCTAATGCCTAGGGTAATTTTATGCGGAGAATCGACTGCGCGCATTCCCAAGGCGTGAAAACGCCCAGGTTCGACATTTCGAGACATGTCTCTTAACAATTTTATAAATGTCGGAGCGCATTGAGGCTTTCTATTTGGCTTTTAATAACATATTAAAAGATCAGTCTCTGCCTACGGTGTTGTTATATCGAAGGGGGTTATTATATCGAAAGTTCATACGGGAAGGGGGTTATATCGAAAGTTTGTGTTTTCATATGCAAAACCTCTTATACTTCATAAGCATGTGATTCTTATGGCGCACAAGTAAAATGTGTGAAAGCTGTGATTTTACGTAAAGAGAGTTATATACACGTTGTTAGAGCTTTTTCCCTAAATCAGGGTCAAGGAAGTGTTTTTACGGTTCGGGAGTGCACGCAATCGATTCCCCGCTTAGAAAAACCTAAGATTTCGCATTTTCAAAATATAAAATTTTCGAATTATCGTATAAAAATATCACTGCATTTTGCTAAAAACTTTTGATCTATCTATTTTGAAAACTGTGAAAGCAATTTTCGAACAACTTGTTAGCAGAATACCGTTTTTTGTCTTTTGAAAATGACCATTGCAATTTAAAAAAATTCATTCAGGATAAAAAGATCAGGGTTTTCGCTTTATTAATCAGACCACTTTTAAATTCAACAAATTCACTTTTCGTTTGATATAAAAACTATCAAAAAGAAAACATTTTTAGATATATGTTCTTTTGCAAAAAGTTCTCAAAAAAACCATGAATTTTCAAAATAATATATTTTTTAGTACCCATTTTTCCAGTGTAAACTTTCCCTTTAAGGAAAATCGAGATTTCTAGATTTATCGATGATGTCATACTATAGGATTATTTTGCTGATATTTTTGACTAAAATTAATGCAAATGGGAATTTAACATCAACCACCACGACTACCTCAACAACTACCGCTATGATCCCAACATTCTATCCAGTTCCGATAAATTCATCAAAATTCCCAATTTTGATTACAGTCTATGAGTAAGTAATTTAAAGGGGATATGACTTTTTGAACCACTTATGACACTATCGTAAAAAGATTCATCAAAAATCATACTCGAATCGGATTACTTCGATCAACCACTCTAGTGATGTTCAAAGTGATAATGATAAAAAGGTGTGTGATAAGATAACGCATTTTGATAACAGTGAACATGATTTTTGTGATAACGTTATCACTTATCAAATTATCACGTGATAACGTTAGCACATGGTGTGCTAACGTTATCAAAAACGTTATCACCTCTTTTGATAACGTTATCACCCCATGTAATAATGTTATCATGTGATAACGTTATCACTAGTGAAACGTGATAATGCTGTCACATTGTGAGGGGAATCGATTGCGCATATTGCCGAAACGTGAAATGGTTTGTGTATCGAAACGAAAACCTGAATTTGAATTCCTGAAAATTTTTTTGAAAAATTCTACCGCCAATCAATAGAGCGCATCGAAAAACGGTAGTATCCCAGTTTTCTAGTAAAACTAATTCTTCGTTTTTGAGGAAATTTAGTTCAAAATTGGCTAAATTTCGATCAACTTATGCAAATTTCGATCATTTGTCATCAACGAAAATTGCGCTCTATCGATTGGCGGTGGAATTGTTCAAAAATTCCTTCAGGAATTCAAACTCAGGTTTTCGTTTCAATACACAGACCATTTCACGTTTCGGCATTGTGTGCAATAGATTCTCCGCATAGAAAAACCCCTGGAGGAGTCATTTTTTATAAAGATACTATTGAATCGGCAAAAGCCGGTTATTTTCCGAACAACTCAATAGATACTTATGCTCAAGCAATTCATTTTTTTAAAATTTTCGAATGAGTAGTTGATCGAAAAAATTAGGTTAAAATTCAATTTTCGGTGAATTTTTTATGATGGTATCGATCAGAGATGGAACGTATTACGAAGTTATGAAATTACGGGCATTTCACAGGATTTCGTAATTACGAATTACATATTACGAAATTTTTTGATTCTTTCCGCCTTCGGCACGACGGGGGGACGGGGGATTCTCCGGATTATCCCCCCTTAGCTACGCCACTGGTATCGATAACTGTAGCCATATGTTTATCTCCTGGCTAATGCTAAACACGGTTAGCGCTAACCATAGTTACCGCTCCTGGTTAGCGCTAACCAGGAGATAAACATATGCTACTGGTTCCGAGTGTTACTCCCCTTAAAAGACTTGTGGAAATGGAGTGTAAAAACTCTAGTCTAGAATCTTTTTTATAGCTTTCTTGAGGATAGAACTTATTCTTATGACATGTATTACAAAATACCAGAAGGGTTTTCAACAATCCAGTCTAGAATTCAAGTGTATAATTTGTCGCTTTATTTTTATTCTGTAAATTTGTCGACTGAAATAGAGAATATGGACATATGGACTGCTAATGATTACATACATCAGCGTTGTTTTGATTTATATAGTAATTTTATGATGACTCAATCTTGCGTTTCTGATACATATCGGAGAGCTCAATACGCGCAATGTTATTCTCTACAATATTGTATTCTGGAAAATGCGCCTACCTTACTGATACCGATTGAATTTTATAAGCGATTAAGTAGTTTCTTTATGAAATACCTTAGCCTATTTGTGTCGACCATGTGTCTTTTTTTTACATTCTTAAATATTC
>JAQGBS010002316.1:0-13396 GCA_034698545.1 Acrobeloides obliquus | reverse complement strand
CGCACCTAACCCGCACCTAACCCGTTTCAGAAATCCTAACCCTAACCCGGCGGGTTAACCCGTTTCAGGCAGTCCCAAATAACCTTCTGCCGTTTAGACTACCAGACATGTGACGTGTGCCCGTCACTTGCCGGACACTTGTGCTGGCACACATGGTCAAATTTGTCAGGTGTGACGTGCCGACACACGTCACCATTAACCTCTAATTTAATTAATACCTCTTCGATTTGTTAATTAAATCTAGGGTAACACGTCTTCGACGTGTAATTAAATCTATGTTGAAACTTTATGTTCTTGGAAAATCTACATAATTTTGGAGCGATTTTTTATATGACGCAAATATTTTTTTGTACTAGTACTCTTTCTTGTAATATGACATCAAAATCATCGAGATCGGAGACAAAAAATTTAAAATTTTCAAGTAATACATACTACTTTTTTTTAAATTCTTGCACTCGATTTTTTGCACTCGAGGGTTTTAACATGGGAAACGAATCTGAAAGACTTTTTTGATTTTGAAGGAAGGATCGAATCGATCTTCTTGTGGAACAGACTATAGCATATATGAATGCCGGACACTTGGTCGACTCGGACACTTGGTCGACCCGACACCTGGTTGACCGGACACTTGGCCGACCGGACAGTGATCGACCGGACAGTTGGCCGACCGGACACTTGGCCGACCTGACAGTTGATCGACCGGACACTTGGCTGACCGGACAGTTGGTCGACTCGGACCAAAGCCTAAGGCCTAAAGCCTAAGCTTAAGGACTAGGCCTAAGACCTAAACCTAAAGCCTAGGCTAAGTGTCCGGCCGACCAACTGTCCGAGTCGACCAATTGTCCGACAACGAGCATATATACAAAATTTTAAATTATATATATTTTTTTATTTTGTTAGAATAAATTTTATCAAATAAATATAAGTTTAGTACAAAAATTTTAGTACTGGTATAATCTGGATCATAGGTCGGCAAGGGGAGGGGAGAGACCCCCGATACGGTGGCCCTCCTTCAATTCTGGGTCTATGAGTGCGTGGGAGACTCCCACTTGCCGATCTATGATTTGGATGACTCAACAAAAAATTTTCAAAATTGTCATTTTCAGATGATTAACGGAAATTTCAATGCTAAAAACCCTCAGAAAAAGTCAATTTTTGGTGAATATTTAAAAAATTTTTGTGTGGGGTCCCAGATCATACTAGACCCGAAATTTGATTTTTTTTCATCCTTGTATCCGTCGAGTAGAAATTTCTTCCTCAGTTATATGAACTTTTTCGTGGATGATTTCTGTTAGAGCAGGAACTTCTTGTTGAACTATTTGAGCTCTGGCCTTGTACAAGTTGACATAGAAGCTGATAGTTTTAAAAAGACCCTCATTAAATGGAGTTTTGCAATACCAACCAAGATCTTCTCGAATTTTTGAAAAATCGATATGATATCTTCGATCATGGTATGGCCGGTCGGGAATATGGCAAAAAACTGGATCAGAAGGGGCTCTAAAAAATATTGACTAAGCTCTGTTATAAGATTCAAAAAAGTGGGTGCATATAGCCAAATGGCTAGGGTGATCACTTTCTGGAATCTCACCATAAAACAGAGTTTATAAGATATATCCCTCCAAAAAAGTTATCACTCATGGTGAAGTGGCAAGCGCCTCTAATGGTCGAGGGTCCCATTTCCTTTGAAACACTATCACTGACTGAGACATACGGTTGCTGACCCTGATGACGATCGAACCAGACACAGATGGATAAGTGGTTAGTGTTTCAAGCGAAAAAATGAAAGACTAAAATACTATGACCAATTTTATGAGACATTTCCTTAAAAACTTTTTTTTGAATTGATCAAAAATGTTTTTGCCTTGACGGGATCGAACCCTCGACCATTTGGACAAATTGAGACATTTTCCACTTTACTATGGGTTTTTTACATGAGCCAAAAAAGTGGATTTGATTATTTGATAATGGAAATTTATTTTTCTAAAAATAACCCCCTTTAGGTAATTTTATGCGGGAAGTCGATTGCACTCATTTCTGAACACTGAAAATGCTTTTCTGACCCTGATTCAGGGAAAAATTAAGTTTTGAAACGAAAATTGTCATTTTTCGCACGTACAAAAACCCAATTTTTCACTGAATCAGAGCCAAGAAAGCATTTTCAAAGTTCGAGAATACGCGTCAATCTATTTCCCTGTAAACTTACCCCTAGAAACATAAAATTACCATTAGAAAAATAAATTTCCAGTACCCAAAAATCCATTTTTTATCCACTCTGTAGTTTTGATGAAAATTCCATTTACCTGTCCATAAGCTTCGCAACTTCTTCATGAATTATTTGCGTGACATGCAAATTTGGCATTTCAAATTCAGTGCCAATATTGTAAACCTCGCCAATTTGTCCTTTTTCAGTAACCCGACGTATGGCTTCGGCACAGTCATCAACGAACATCCAACTTCTAAAATTTTGGATTTGAATATCTTTATCTTAAAATTTAGAAATTTGGTATTACTAAGGATTAGCGAGCCCGCTTAATTGATTTTTTCAAAAAATTTTTTATCTTTTTTCTTTGGGAATGTCCTCTCTAGGGGTAACTTTATGTGGGAAATCGATTGCGAACATTGACAAAACATGAAAACGAGTTTTTTTGGAAAATGAACCGTATATACTTCATAAGCATGTGATTCTTGTTAAGTTTTCTACACTTTTTGGAGTCAAGTCGCATACCAGTATCCATGTAACCCATGAAGTTGTAGCTATTGCTCTTATCCCAACGGCCCTTTTTAGGGCCACATTTTTAACAAGAATCACATGCTTATGAAGTATAAAAGGCTTATACTGGTCAGCCAAACAACAATGGAGAAACGTGCTCGCACAAATTTACCCAGGCCACCGAACTTTACCCGACAACACGATAGTCCTAAACAGAAAAAGTCGATGACGCCATGACAGAACTGGACACCAATGTGAGCTCGTAGTACCAGTCACGAACCTTGATTCCGTCAAAAGCAGCCTATTAATACCGCCAAGCTCATCTGGAACTACCTGCCAAAGGATACCGCCGAAATTTCCGAACTGAGACACTTCAAAGCTGCCTGAGAAACTCCACAGCCTATGAAAAGTGGTGTTGTTAATAGAACCAAAAATGTGATATAAAGCGATTTTGTTAGGATTCACTAATTTGTTATTTTTTCTTGTAACTTATCTCTTGTTTGTCTGTAACTGGGCATAGCCTGTCAATAAATTATATCAATCAAAACCATAGTTTACCAGTAGGGGAGGTACACTGGTCCCTTAGCATGAATGGATGAATGGCTATAAAGGCGGAAGTTCTGAGGATGAATGGTGAGGGGGTATTGTATCATCCCCCTCCTTGGTGATCTATGATCAAAACCTGAGGTCATTTCCAAAGAAAACTAAAAACTTTTTTGAAAAAAAATTCACGATAATTGGGCTCGCTAATTCTTTGTAGTACCAAAAATTTGTTAATTTTTACCTAAAGTGCATGCCATCACCCATAAGGGGATATGGCTTTTCTTCAAATGCTAATTTGATGAATTTTGGGATTAGTTTGGAGTCAGCTTGTCTCGGACCAAAAACATTGTTCATACGAACCATTACGTATGGGAGTTTGTAAGAGTGCTAAAAATTTTTAATAAAGCCATGTAGCAAAAAAATTTTTTGGGTCACCCATCCCCATTTTGGTGATAAAATTTAGCACAAAAATACTTTTAAAAAAGAATTGAAAAGAAATTGAAAAAAGGCAACAAAATTTGGAAGGCAGTTGGATTCGAACCTCGGCCATAAGTCTTCTAGCAAACAAATTTTAGAAAAAGTTTTCATTTTTTCGACACTTCTACTATTCTCATTGTTAGATGAAAAATAGGTCCATAAATGGACCTTTTCCCCATGGAGGCTGTCACCCCCTCCCATCATATAATTTTAAGGGAGGTTTGCTTTAACAATTTTTGAATCGCTAAAATTAGGTCCGGGAATAGAACCCGATGGGCCCAACGTTGCTTAACTTGCCAGATCGGATGGGATCGAAAGAAATTGGGGTCGGGAAGTTTCGATAATATCTCTTTTTGAAACAGACTATACATTCTATGAAGGATATGATTGGTTGTCGTTAAATCAAAAAATTTTACATAGTAACTCCGAACAATAACTTCACAAGCCGCTTTGCTAGCAGCATAAGGATTTGTTGGATTGGGAATGGTTTCCTCCGTTTTTGGAGGCTCGTCATCGTCTGAATCGCCATAAATTTCATCTAAACAATTTTTGATAAACATTTTTTAATATGCTCCTTCTAACCAGTGCTAATATGCACAAATCGCTTCAATTCACCGTATGCATTGACAGCTTCTAATAGTGTTGTAGTAGAAATAACATTTTCCTGAATCGTGCCAATCCGATCGCTGTATGACTCATCAACATGAGTGATTGCGGCAAAGTGGATCACTGTATCGATCTTAATTTCATATTTTAAAAAAATTCATTAAGGAATATTTTACATCGTTGGCTTTCAGAACATCAATGATAGCATCTTGATGAAGGAGATTGTCGACAACGAGTGAATAGCGAGGAGAATTCCTGATTTCGGGGAGGATATTTGATGGGTCGGCTCCGACGGCGAGCTTGTCAAAATTGATAATTCTAAAAAAATTTTAAATTTATTAGTCAGACATGAATGTTTGGGGCCCCATTACAATTTTTGGACACATAGCGGGTTAACCCACTATATGGGGGAAGGGTTAAGGACGTAGCTAGAGGGGGGTGCACCAAAGGCCGGTGTTTTGAAGTGAGTTATGTCATTCATGGCAGCCAACTATGTTTTGGATGATATCAACTGTGCCCCACATGCGAGCCGCAAATTTTATTTTTTGCGGACGAGGTTCATTTTGACCTGCGGATAGTGGGCGACCCTCTCCTCCCAATGGAATAGGCAATGGATCAGGGGGTGACAAATGCCTCCTAGTGGGCCAAAATTTAAAAAAATTCCTACACATACGGGTCTCATTATATTTTTGCAAAAAATCAGACTTTTTTTGGGACAAGCTCCCGCTCTAGCCGACTCTTCTTCCTACGCCACTGCCCCCTCCCCAGAAATTCGGGGAGGGGGTGTAAACATATGCACAGATAATTCGGAAAATTTCCATAATTGAAATTTTGGACACCAAATTTTTGAGAAAAAATGTTCATTTTGGGAAAAATTTTAATAGGTGACTATTAGACTTTTTGTAATTTTTTCAAAAATTGGGATTGTAGTTGTTCTCAGGATTCCGAATTTTGAGTCGGCACGGGATCTCAAAATCGTCAAAATTTACCATCCAAACGCTTTCCACCGGAGGGGGGAGACATTTGGAAATTTTCGAGTTTTTCATGAAATTTTTGAAAAAAATATAAGGAGGACCATTATATGTTAAAAAATTTTCCGGCCCTTTTGCCCCTCCCAATCGGGATCCTGCCAGGCCTACTAGTTACTATACTCCTAAAATTTTTGCTTATTGTTTGTATAAGAATTTTTTCGAACATCAAAATTTTTACAGATAGAACCTGCGGGCCCAACGTTGTTTAACTTGCCAGATCAAACGGGCGGTTTCCTTATCCACTAGGCTATGGGTGACCAACTTTTTTTAACGTTCAGCGGAAAACGGAATATACCTTTTTTCAGGCAGTTTATTAAAAATATAGTTAATAAAATTCGAGCCAATAAACCCACATCCCCCAGTAACAAGAATATTTTTAGGGTAAAAATAAAAATCACGAGCCGACATATTATTCAAATAAACGCACAAAATGGATCCGAGGATCAGAATGGAGAATCTTTTAAATTGATTTAGGCAGCAAAACTAGAAGAGATCAACACTGAGATAATATCGGCATTTTAAGACTTAGAGATGATTTAAACCTGATTTTTGAGTAAAAGAAGCTATAGATTGCGTTTTTGCAGTTTAAAAGAAATATTAATAAAAAGGATAAATTTACTTCTCGTCTATGCCAAAATCAGTGGGAGTAAAAATTTGACTGATATCTGATTTATCGACTTTGTTCCATTTTGAAAACGGAAGAAATTAAATGTCTGGTTTTAGTGATCTGATTTAGAAGACCAATAATAGGGGATAAATAACTGCGAATTTTGGAAGAAAAAAATGAAAAAAATAACTGCGCATACCAGTGGCGTCGTTACTAAGGTCCGCAGTAGGGCTGGCGGAATTCCGAAATGAGGATCTTAAATCGAGATATCCCGAGATTTCGATCCCGAAACACGACGGCGTGATTCCAGAGAAAAGTGAGCGTAAAATGGGGCGAAATTTTTTGTAACTTTTTACTTTTAGAAAGTTGTTGAAGATATTGGGCTAGTCGGCAATATCGGCATTTTAAGACCTAAAGATTACAGGGTGGTGCAAAAAAAACCGCAATTCTGAAATTTTTGAGGGCCATTTTTTCGAAAAAATTTTTTTCTAAAAACATTATTTCTAGGGGTAAAAATAGTTGAAAAACACGATTCCGGCGTCAAAAAAATTTTTTGACCCATAAAAGCCCTTTAAAAACGCAAAAAACGGGGTATTTAACCCCAAATCTCAGAAAAATTGCTTAAAAACCCATTTTTTGCCATTTTAAGGGGCTTTTATGGGTCAAAAAATTTTTTTGACGCCGGAATCGTGTTTTTCAGCTATTTTTACCCCTAGAAATAAAGTTTTTAGAAAAAAAATTTTTTCGAAAAAATGGCCCTCAAAAATTTCAAAATTGCGGTTTTTTTTTGCACCACCCTGTATTTAAACCCGTTTTTTGAGTAAAAGAAGATCAACTAACTCGATGAGATTTACGCAACTAATTTGAGATGGTTAGAAGAATTGATTAATCAATGGAGTATAGAATGTCAAAAAGATACGTGCGGTGCATCGTTTGAAACTTATAAGTGTTGATTGAACATTCTATTTCTGACCACTACCATAGAATGCTTCAAGAAACAAATTTAGGGGTCATCCAGGTATTACGTAATCAACTTTTTGGTTGTTTACCCTCCCCCACTAGTATAATCATCAAAAATGCACTAACGTAATTTTTATGAGGAGGGCCGAACTCCCCCTCCTCCAACATAATTACATAATATCTGGATGACCCCTTACTTGATTATGCAGTAAGAATGTATAAAGCCGAATTGGAAGAAATTGATCGCCACCACATGTTACCAGTATTGCATGACGCAGTTCAATCAAGCATTGAAACTGATAATGATCCAGAAAGAAATGATCTGATAGGTTGGGCACATCAAGGAAAAAGGCATCTTATTTTTCAACTAATGTTTGTAATTTTTTGAAAGAAAAATTTGAAGGTGGACACTTTGAAAAAATGGAATGGAAATCGACTAGCACTGATAATGAGAACATTGAGAGAAAACGGCGTTAAATTTTCTCACACAAAATTACTTACTGCGCAACAAATAGATAGTTACTTGGTTGTTTGATGTTTCGAAAATTGACATTTCGAAACTTTTTTATGTTCTTGAAGATTTCTCCAGAAATACAAAGTCAATCCTGATAGTTTTTGTGTCATTAGAAAGCGGGATATCGTAGCAATCGAATGACACCAAAATCATACTTGACATTTCGAAATCTAAAAAAGTTTCAAAATGTCAAGTTCGAAAAAACTGACATTTTTTACTAATTATGCAATAACTTCTCAACCAGAAAGAGTTATGGCATGATTTTGGTGTAATTCGATTGCTACGATATCCTGCTTTCTAATGACACCCAAGCTATCAGGATTGGCTTTTTATTTCTGAAGAAATCTTCAACATAAAAAAGTTTCAAAATGTCAAGTTTCTAAACATCAACGACCGTAAGTAAAAGCATATGTCAGAGTGAATGGATCTTTTGATTTAAAATATATGATTTAAAATAAAAATTAGGGCCTCCACTAATTCGTCTCGGCGATTTCGAAACAAGCATTAATTACATAGATGGAGTCTAGACAGTTTTATTCTTCAAGGTCAATGAATTATCGAATGTGGTCATCAGCAAATTTATAACCTACAATAAGATGCACTTGATTCTTTTTGCCCAAAAATGAGTTGCTTTACTTTTTGGAGACATGTCTGATCATATTTGAGCAAATCCTTCAAGTCTAAAAAATTGTCATTTTTGCTCTGAACAGGAGCCAAAAAGATGGTAAAACAACTCATTTTTAGGCAAAGAGAATCAAGTTAACATATGTTTTGGGAGCTTAAAACGCTAAAAATATCAAAAAATCGTCATTTTTCAAGAATAAATTACCGTTAACTCAAAAAACTTCTGTACTAAAAACCAAACCCGATATACCAAGATTATCCCTTGCGATTAAACTTTTATTGAAGCAACTCATCCTCGGACCTTCCGTCTTTATAATCATTCATCCATCCATCATAAGGGTTCGTGTACCCTCCCCCCTTCCAATTCATTCATTCATAAATTTTTAAAACTTTTATCATGTACCCCCCCCCCTAAAAAGCCATTCATCCATCCATCCTGAGGGTCCGGTGTATCCCCCCTACTGGTAAACTATGCCAGGCGTTAACAAATACCCCTTCCCCAAAATTTTGAGTCCTTAATCGGTTGACTATAAAGAAGATCTTGTCGACCCTTAAGCCTTGATCAGTTGGCTAAGATTTTCAAAAAAATTTGATCGGACGACTTCCAAAATTGGTGATTGGTGATCGGTTGATCCCCTCCCCCTTCAATTTGGGGGGGGGGAGTTGGTTTGTTACTGTCTGCTCCAGCCTTTCCTTCAGCAATTTGTTCTTCGTTTATTTTTCATAATAGTTTATTTAATGAAACGAAAATTTCTAATATATCATTTTCAAACGGCTTCTCGGCATGAAGATTTCTCCTATATAGCCGCATCAGATAAACAAATAGCGACTTTTTTATCGAAAAAACTGATTAGTTAGCTTCCATTTGGCACGAAGTCGTGGCAACTTTTTCTTATTTTTCTAAAGTACCGCCTTCTTTTATGGTTAATCTATGCATTTTTTGCAACCATTATATTAGGACTTATTGATTTTTTTATTTGTTATTTGTTAGCTCAACCGGAAAACAATATGCTTTGTTTCGAAATTTTCTTTTTTCGAAATTTTTGAGCTTGTAACGATTTTTGTGTAAACAATTTTTTGTGTTAGAAAATTTTTACAAAAAGCCATGATTGAATGATTCATATTTGTGTAGAAATTTTTATTGATTGGTAATGGAAAGTTTTATGGTGCTTATATATATGATGACGAATTTTTCAAAAATTGATTTTTTGTGGAAAATTTGAATTTTATATTTTCTTTGTTGTTGAAAAAAGTGGAATAAGCGATTTTTGGGATTACCTTTTCACTGCTTGATTTTTCATAGTTCTTATCACTAAGTAAATAAAAATCGAATTCTGATCAGGTCGTTTGTGTGTATAAAAAACATACAAAGATCAGTCTTGATTGTTATAGTGGAGCAAACTTGCTAGTTTTTTTAATATTTTTTACTTTACAGCTAATACCTGAGTAGCAACGGCGGTGCTAGGTCTAAATTTAGGTGGTTCACTTTTTAAAATATTGGTAAAAATAATTGCATTTTTATCAAAAACTTTTTGAGCGAAATTTTGACGATTTTGATGAAAAATGGCATTTCACAGGGCAAGCAAAAAAACCGTACTTTTGCGTTTTTTGGTGAAAATTTTTTTTAAATCACCTATAATGAGTATTTTCATGCGAGAAATCAATTGTGAGAATCGAAAAGCCTTGAAAATGCATCCCAGACTATGAAATATACAATTTTCGGAATTAATACCAAATATTGGGAATGAGATCCCAACTTGGGATGGCTTCGGCCAATTGATCAAGTTGCACCAACCTAATATCAGACAACGTCCGAACTTGGGATCTCAGAGATCGAACGAAGCGCACGTTGTCTGATATTAGATTGGTGCAACAACTTGGCTGAAGCCGCTCGGACAAAAAGGCAAAAATCTTATTCCACCACGACAATGCCAGACCTCATACCGCAAAGTTGACCAAAGAAAAACTGCAGAAGCTGAGAAGTTCTGCCCTACCCAGCTTATATAGATGATTTTTAAAAAAAATAGATGATTTTTAAAAAAATTTTGAAAAATTTCACAAAAAACGCAAAAGTGCGGTTTTTAACTTACTCTGTAGTGAAAATTTGACAACTTTTTTCCCTCGAATTGAAGCACATGAGGGGATCAATGTATAAATTTTTCCGTATAATGTCAAATTGAAAACTTTCGAAATTTTCTAAAAATTTAGATCCAAAAATGACTGAAGTCGATCAGTCAGATGTTAAGCTAACAGATCCAGAAGCAAAACAAGAAAAAGAAGCCTTTATTTCTCCCAATGACACGGAGAAACCTACTGCTATTATTACTCCTACAAAAGTCGCTTTTAGTGATCAAAATGAGGTACATGAAATTTTAAAATTAAAAAAATAATCATTCACATTTTAGCTAAATGCCGCAGCCGAGGCAAGAAAGATGTTAGGCGATATGAAAGAAGAAGATCCGGCTATGCCTAGGATTGTTTTGAAGTAAGAAAAGATACTATGTTTTGGAATTTTCAAAAAAATATATTTGGAGTGGTCAAAATTATCCCTCAAACCTCTTTTCACTCCAAATAAATAATTATTTTTTCAATAAAAAAAGGTTTTTCACCAAAAATCGTCAAAAAATGGATACTTTTGCCACAAAAATAGTGAGATTTTTCGGCCAAAATGCGATTTTCCACCAAAAAATCGTTAAAAATAGCACTTCTTGAAACAAAAAAGTGCAATTTTCGGTCAAAAATGGATATTTTTCAGGGTGCGATTTTTGGAAAAAATGAGATTTTTTCACTAAAAATCGTCACAAATGATTGTTAAGTTTTTCCACCCTTGCACCAAACGCAAAAGTTATCGTTCATAAAAAACATGAAGAAGGAAATGATGAAATGGGAATAAGAAAGAAATGGGAACTTGTTTCGGAACTAATATTGATTAGGTATCCCACTGAACGTGAAATTTTTCGAAAAAATTTTTTTCATCATCTGGAATTGACCCCTGTAGGGGTTATTTTATGTGGAGAATCCGAATTCCACATTTCCAAGATCTGAAAATTATCTCCGAATCAAGAAAAGGCTATTTATATGACGTATAGCTTTCTTTAAGGTCACATTTTTGAAAAGAATCACATGCCATACATTATATAAGTAGCCTTTTCTTGATTCGGGGAAAGATTTTCAGGCCTTGGAAATGTGGAATTCGGATTCCCTGTATAAAATTACCCCTAAAGGGATCAACTCCAGATGATAACAAATTTTTTAATTTCACGTTCAGCGGGATACCTAAGGGTCGGCACAAGCTATCGCACGGTCACAAGCAACGGCACAAGCTATCGTACGAAAGTATCGTACGAGTGTAAAAAACATTCGTACGACGGACGAAATGACTACAAGCTATCTTACGAGTACGACGAAATTTCGCACGATGCTATCGTACTCGTCGTACGATCATACGACAGCTTGTGGCAATTTCATCGTACTTTTACGTTAATTTTACGATCGTACGATAGCTTGTGGGACCGTCGTAATATAGAATGTGCAAACATGTGCCGACCCTAATCGATACTAGTTCCCAATTGTTGGCCAAAAATACCATTTTTTCATCAAAAATTGTCATAAATGACTATTTTTGCCACAAAAAATAGTGAGATTTTTGTGGCCAAAAATGACATTTTTAATCATTTCCACCAAAAATGATTTTTAAAAAAATGCAATTTTTTCCACAAAGTTGCTTTTTTTACAAAAACGAACTATAATAGCGCTCTCTCCCAATCTGAACTTTTTTCCAAAAATGTCCATTTTTCAAAATTTGAATTTTTAGAGTCTACCCTAGACGATGGATCGTTTTGCTGATAGTGGCTCTCTTAAACAATACAAATACCATGTCTTGGATAGCTTTTGCACCAATTGCCAACTATGTGGATCCATTTTACGGCCAAACGGTATACAATTAAGTTATGCTTAGCTGGGTACATACGTGTACAAACTTCTCTCATATCCTCAAAATCCCCCTCAACTTTCGGGGGGGGGGGTCGCACAAGGGTATAGTTGGGATTTACAAAATTTGCATTTAAAAATTTTAAAAAAATTAAAAATACGTATTCGGATAGCCTATATACCGTAAAACTTCTAATAAAACCCCATGAGGCTCTATTAGAAGGTGTTAACAATTGTTTTTTTAAAAATCGAGTTTAAATCGGATTTCTTCGAGCGACCACTTTTTGAATAGCTACTATAGAAAGGAACATTCTATAAAAGAAATTATTGAAAAATATTTTATTTTCGCTGAGTTATGGCCCTTTGAATTTGAAAAAGTTGAAAAAATAACATTTTTTCAAAAAATCATATCTCCGTGAAACCGAAGTCATTATCAATAATTTCTTTTACATAATGTTCCTCATACGCTTAGCTATCCAAAAAGTGGTTGCTCAAAGGAAATCGACTTAATTTTGATTTTTGGTGGATTTTTGAAAAAGGCCATATCTCGACGAAAATAAAATATTTTTCAATAATTCTTTATATGACATATCCTCAGGGCAATCCAAAAAGTGCTCGCTCGAAGAAATCCGATTTAAGCTCGATTTTTAAGAGAATTTTTACGGTTACATGGGGTTCTATTAGAAGTTTTACGGTATGAGTTTGGTAAAAATTTTTTGACCCTAGCCAAGGGGTGAGATCAAAAAATTATTTCGATAAAAATTTATATATGAGCTATCCGGATACGTATGTTTCATTTTTAAGAACCTAAAATAAAGATTTTGAAAATCCCAGCTACGCCCTTGGGATCGCCAAATTCAAAATGAAAATTTTTACTTACCCCTGGGCTTTATGTCGCTGAATACGAAAAAATTTAAATTTTAGATGGCAACAAATTGGTTTTCTATGATCTATATGTTGTGTACAATACCCGTTGGGCTTGTAGCAATGTGGTCAGCTAAAAAGTTCGGACTTCGAAGTGCTATTCTGATAGCTGCCTGGACGAATGGTATTGGTGGTCTGATTCGTTTGCTAAGGTATATAGATATCGATTTTCAACTTCTTATCCTAAAAAAATTTGGCTATCAGCTATAGAGCATTTTTCGAAGCGCGAAAATTTTATTATCTATGGTGTAACGGTAAACATTACACTTCACATTCAATGATCGAGGGTTCAATCCCGCCAGGGCAAAATTTTTTTGATAGACTCAAAAAAGTTGTCAAAAAAGACTCTCATAAAATTTGAAAATTGTTTAGTTCTTTCCTCCCCATAGTATGCCGCTTTCCTGTTGGTATAACTGGTCAAGCTATTGCAGCTGTTGCCTATCCTTTCATCATGTTCTTGCCTACTAAAG
>JAQGBS010002315.1:0-13396 GCA_034698545.1 Acrobeloides obliquus | reverse complement strand
AACGCAATTATCTCGAAAACTACAACGATTTAGAGGTTGTCGTAAAAACAAAAAATGCTCCATTTTTCATGAACTTTACGAATATCAACAAAAATGGCAACTTTTTTTCTTACTGAATTGGTCCATTAAAACAAAAATTGATATTTTTAAGTCATACTTTTATGTCAAAAATTGCAAAAATGGCCAAAAAGAGCAATGTCGGGATAAAATACGAGAGAACATCCCATACGAATGTCACTATCCAATAGATCCAAGGCTGTACCCCAGCAAGAAACTAAAATTTTTTTTGTGAAAATTATGTACAGGGTGAGCCAAAAAACCGTACTTTTGCGTTTTTTTGATGAAATTTTTCAAAAAATTTTTCTCAAAAATCACCTATAAGGGGTGTTAAAAATTGAAAAAATCGAAAAAAATTGAAAAATTCGAAAAAAATTGTTAAAAACCGAAAAAATCGCAAAAATTCGAAAAAATCGAAAAAAATTGAAAAAAAAATCGAAAAATTCGAAAAAAATTGAAAAAAATCGAAAAATCGCAAAAATTCGAAAAATTTGAAAATATCGCAAAAATTCGAAAAAAATTGAAAAAAATCGCAAAAATTCGAAAAATTTGAAAATATCGCAAAAATTCGAAAAAAATTGATAAAAATCGAAAAAATCGAAAAAAATTGTTAAAAATCGAAAAATCGCAAAAATTCGAAAAATTTGAAAATATCGCAAAAATTCGAAAAAAATTGATAAAAATCGAAAAAAAAAGTTAAAAATCGGAAAAAATTGAAAAAAATCGCAAAAATTCGAAAAAATAAAAAAAATTTTATTTTAAAAATTGAAGAGGTATTTGCATGTGATTTTTGAAAAAAATTTTTGCCAAAAAATGCAAAAGTACGGTTTTTTTTGGCTCATCTGTAATAAAGCGAAAACTTGCACACACCTGCATATGCTTGAACTTCTTTGTCTTTTCGCGTATCAAAAAGCTCGAGTAGCCAGAAATGACCAAACTCATTGCCACGATCATGCCATACCCAATGAGCACACCAGCCGAGCCGAAGTCTGTTATCTTGCTATTTTTCAACGTGTCACCACCGGTTGGTGGCATAGGGTGATTGGTGACTCGGATGGTGATTGGCCTGCCGGTGGCTTTTCTTAGTAGTAACGTATCGGCAAAGCTCATGACCAGGGCGGGCGAGTGTAAGCCAAAATTGTTGAACATTGCATTTATGCCGAACCCGTTGAGGAATGGACTGCTGTTCAAAACTTGAAAGGCAACAGGGCTATGTACGCCAAAGGCTCGAGTGCCTTCTTTTTTCGACCCCGAGAGTATCATATTGTTGAGGGAGTCTGATGAGCTTGAGGTTTGTATGTCAAAAGAGATTCCGGGGTCCAAGTCGTTTATGATTGCGTTCACGCTGCTGAAAATAGACACATAAAATATTGAGTCCCTTTCAGCTGGAGTACAAAAAAAGTTGGGGAACCATTGCGCACATTTTTTCAATTTTTTCGAATTTTTTCAATATTTAAAAAAAATTTAAAATTCAGGGTTTTCGTGTCGATACTCCCACTAGTTCAAATGTTTCAAACCAGCTGGTCGAGACATTTAGCGCGCAGCCTAACTTACTCTTTGAGCGAACTATTTGCCAACCAATTTTGAGAATCATCCATAAACACATTGGCAGAAAAACCTTTGTGCGAGTAATCCTTCAAATCCATTAGCAAAGCAGGTTGATCCTTGGGTTGGGGGGTTGTCGTCGCAGCATATACTATCAAAGTCATAAATATCACTGGGACGAGCAACTGTGGTATAAATTGGACCCAGTGTCGGAAATAGTAAAGAACTCTTTTCTGAAGCATTGCGTTGACATGTTGGAGGTAGTAGAGTGGGCCTTTTAAGCGTTTGAGAGTACGCACTTCTAAAAACATAATACTTTTCTTACAGGAAATTTTTAAATGAGGCAAAAGTTTTCGGATTCGACCGGGACTCGAACCCTACCGTCCAAGTGCACTACCATTGTGCTACCGAGACCTACAAATTATCTCCTCCGAATTTTTTCAGCTATACAATCAAACATCCGTTTTATGACACCTCCGTTTAATGACAGCGACCACGCAGGGATGCCAGCGGGAAAAATCTGCGTGGTCGTGCCGGCGGGAGAATTTTTTTTCAAGGAGGGTCACTAAATCGAGAGTTGACTGTAGGGGGACAAGTTGATCAAGTTATTTGTTAGTTGAAAAAGTACCATACGTTGTAAATTTTCAAGGCCTTGGTTTCGAATGGCAGTTTCATCGTGGCCATCAATTGCTCTCAATTGATTGACTTCTTCATCGACTCTAAAAAAGAAGAGGTAAAAAATTTGAAATAAAAAAATTTCGATTTTTGAACAAAAATTCGATTTTTGAGCAAAATGCGATTTTTGAGCAAAATATGATTTTTGAGAAAAATTCGATTTTTGAGAAAAATGCGATTTTTGACAAATTTCGATTTTTGAGCAAAATGCGATTTTTGAGAAAAATACGATTTTTAGCAAAATGCGATTTTTGAGCAAAATATGATTTTTGAGAAAAATTCGATTTTTTAGCAAAATACGATGTTTGAAAAAATGCGATTTTTGACAAATTGCGATTTTTGAGAAAAATGATTGTGTGTTTTTATAGGCATTTCTAAAAAAGTTTACTTCAGAAAAACTTCTTCCATAGTCGTCACCGAGATCCCAAACGACTCAATTCCAAATCCTCTTTGTGACTCCTCCAAGCTCGCAAATAATCCGGGAAACCTGAAATTTCATTTTTCTTCTTAAAACAAACAAAAATTCAATTTTCGGAGCTACTACACACAATAGCCTTCCCTGATTCAGGGAAGGCGTATTGTGTATTGAAGCGAAAAGTCGCAAAAATGCGATTTTTGCCTAAACACGACTCCTTTTGGGGTAAAAATGTGCGAGGAATTCGAATTTGAGACTTATAAAATTTTGTTCAAAAATACCCCAAAAGGGGTCGTTGTTTTTAGGCAAAAATCGCATTTTTGCGACTTTTCGCTTCAATACATAATACACCTTTCCTGAACCAGGGAAGTGTTTTTTCGCTTCGAAAATGTCAAATTCGAATACATTTATTACCCCCAGAAAGGTCATTTCCAGAAAAAAATTTTGGAAAAATTTTGGCCCCCCTCCCCCTAATGTGTAGTAGCTCCCAATTTTCATCTTCGGCACAAATGATTTACTTTGGTCTGTCAGTTCCGGGCAGCAAAAAGATCGCCTCGGCGCCCACATCCGAGCTCATCAACGCATTCGGGCAATAGCCTTTCAAAAATTCCAATGTTTCTTGTTTATTCCTATTCAGTTCGACCGGATTCGTATGCCCATATACGATTGTTAGGTGATACCCAGCGCCGTACAAGTGCTTCAGGAACATGCTTGAGCCGGAACATTGGAGTTGGCCATGTGCCATGATTGCGATACGATCGCCGAGCAGGTCTGCTTCTTCCATATAGTGAGTGGTGAGAAGCATGGTTCGGGTTTTCTTCTCGGCTTGAAGAAGGCCCCAGGTTTCATGTCGCGCACCAGGATCCATGCCCGATGTTGGTTCGTCTAGCATCACCACCTGAAGGTTGAAAAGTCAACTCTCGATTTAGTGAAAAAATCGAGAAAAATTGAAAAATTCGAAAAAAATTGAAAAATTCAAAAAAAAATTGTTAAAAATCGGAAAAAATTGAAAAAAATCGAAAAAGTCGCAAAAAATCGAAAAAATTGAAAAAATTGGAAAAAATTTGAAAAAAAATTGAAAAAATCGAAAAAATTGGAAAAAATTGAAAAAAATTGTTAAAAATTGAAAAAATCGCAAAAATTCGAAAAAAATTGTTAAAAAAATTGAAAAAAATTGTTAAAAATTGAAAAAATCGCAAAAATTCGAAAAAAATTGTTAAAAAAATTGAAAAAAATTGTTAAAAATTGAAAAAAATCGCAAAAATTCGAAAAAATTGAAAAAATCGAAAAAATTGTTAAAAATTGAAAAAATCGCAAAAATTGAAAAAAATCGCAAAAATTCGAAAAAAATAGAAAAAATTCGAAAAAAATAGAAAAATTCGAACTATCTTTCGCGTGAGGAGTCGCAAAATTACCTCAGACCCTCCAATTAACGCTATAGCCAAAGACAACTTTCTTTTCTGACCACCCGATAATGTGCTAGCCAGGGCATTTTTCTTAAAGTCAATTTTTAATTTCACTAGCATGCCAATAGCTTCTTCTTTTGACCACTTTCTTCCTTTTAGCTAAATTTTTTGTTGTATTATATTTGCTTGTGTTAGGCGCCATTTATACTTCCGTCGTGTAGCGACGCGTCGTACGACCGAACTATAAACACTGTCGTACGACGTGTCGTATGGCATGTCGTACGACGTAATACGACACAAAAATGCATTGTCGTGTCGCGACACGGCAGAACTATAAATTCCGCCTTATCCTTTTTGTGTTAGTTGACCGAACTATAAACACTGTCGTACGACATGTCGTACAACGTGTGGTATGGCATGTCGTACGACGTAGTACGACACAAAAATGCACTGTCGTGTCGCGACACGGCAGAACTATAAATCTCGCCTTATCCTTTTTGTGTTAGTTAAAAATACGAACCCGACAGAAAAATTTCAAATGTTCCATCACGGTTAAATCATCGAACAAAATATTGTATTGAGGGCAAATCCCCAAATTTTTTCGAATTTTTGGCAATGCGGTGCGTATATCGAACCCATTCACAATAGCAGTACCAGCAGTTGGTGCAATTACACCTAAAAGTTTTCGTTTCGAAACGCACAGTCTTTGTGAAAAAATTACCAGTTAGCATTGAAAAAGTGGTGCTCTTGCCGGCACCATTATGACCAAGTAGGGCAGTGATTTGGTGGCTAAACGCATTCAGACTGAGATGATCAACGGCTTTCTTTTGACTGAGTTCTCCCTGAAATTCAGGATTTTCGTGTTAGTGTATAAAATGGTTTAATGATTACAAATCGACAATCCGAAATCTTCTTCACCCAACTTGTTGTGTAAGTCTTGCACAGATTGATGATCCTCACTGTTGGTGTCATATCACTCGGCTCTTTTTCTACTTTGGACCTGTCACAAAAATAGACATGCTCGATCTCTTCATCGCTTGATTCTCCATACTTCGAATGCGGGAACCAATAAGAGCGTTGCACGAAGAACCAAGGTTTTTGGGGCACGCCTTCACCGCCCGGATTCACGGCTTCAATATACCAAGTGAGGATGACATAGATCAAGCCATCGACGATTAGCATCATAAATGTGTGAGCCATGGTTATGGTTCGATCTGGAGATGGTGGGTGGAAGAGGTTGTTCCAGTGCAGACCATCAGCTACAAAATGTTGGGCATAAATTTGTTTTCCTCACATAATTTTTGGGTTTCGAAAAAAATTGAAAAAATTCGAAAAATCGCAAAAATTCGAAAAAATAGAACAAAATTGAAAAAATTCGAAAAAAATTGAAAAAAATCGAAAAAAATTGTTAAAAGTTGTTAAAAATCGAAAAAATAGAAAAAATCGAGAAAAATTGAAAAAATTCGAAAAAATTGAAAAAAATTGTTAAAAATCGAAAAATAGAAAAAATCGAGAAAAATGGTTTTCGTGTCAATATTCAGACGAATTCAAACCCATTTCAGTACGATGAAACGAAGCGAAAGATTGGAAACGATACGAATGAAACGAAACCAAATTCAGGGTTTTCGTGTCAATATTCAGACAAATTCAAAGTTTGGAAATGAGTTCGGGTTTCCGGCATAGACTCGAATGAAACGAAAGGTTTGAAACGATTTCATTTCCAGACGGCGTCCGGAAACGGGTTTGAGTTTACTTGAATATTGACACGAAAATCCTGAATTTGATTTCGTTTCATTTGTTTCGTCCCATTCGAGCCTATGCTCGTTTCCAATATTGAGTTTCAACCTTGTTTGTGTGCAATGAAACTGATTTTTTTTACCTTGCGCTTCAAATTGAGCAACAAGCTCCTGCCCTAAAGCCAAAGCCACCAGCGGATTCAACGAACTCAACAAACGAACACTGGTCGAGAAAACTTCGATGTTGTCGAAACTCATAAACACATTCTCCCAAATGTACAACGTGATCCAGCTAACGACCGCCAAAAGTGTCCCACCGGTGCCTGAAACGTGTCACTCTTTTTTGTTCCAATATACAAGCCCACCTGAATGAAGTATCGTTGAAATCATGAATGCGAAATAGACGACGTTAAATGCAAATAAGGCATAGAAAATTACCAACAAAGCAGGATCTGTGTGAGGTACCATGAGATAAGTTAAGCCAAAGAGGACACCGACAACGGCCAAAATTTTTGTGTAGTTCAAAATAAAGTGGGCAAGCCATTGTACCCATTGGGACAGGCCCATCACTTTCATGTATTCCTGAAATTTTGAGTTTTAACTAGACTCGACAACCTTCTGCGCTATTATCTTGACCCTGATTCAGGAAATGGAGTTGGTGTATTGACACGAAAATCGAAAAAATGTCTATTTTCGCCCGGATAGCATCCATCCGAGGGTAATTTTATGTGGGGATTGCGCACATTGTCTAAACATGAAAAAATTATCTTAATCCTGATTCAGGGAATGAATTCTGTATTGACACGAAAATCGAAAAATGTCTATTTTCGCCAGCATCCATCTGGGGGTAATTTTATGCAAAACTACTACAATAGTGCAAAAAGTTTAAGCTTTTTTGCGACTTTTCGCTTCAATACACAATACGTCTTCCCTGAATCAGGGAAGCGTAGGAATTTTTTTACAAAATCATTACTTTGAGCCTAGCTTCTTTCTCCATGACAATAGTCCGGACAATGTAGATAATAGTAGTCATTAGAGAGAAAACAAGCACTTCGGGCGTATAAACAGCTGCGATTTCAAAAATTTTCTTTTGATAAGCTGGGAAGGGGAAACGTTGGAGCTAAAAAACCATCTTTGCTTTTTGTCAAAAAAATTAGCATTTGTTTTTGGCTACCACGGAACTTTTTATTGAACCAAGCAACGTGTACATTGAAACGAGAAGAAACGTGGATCCTTGTATAGTTTTTTGGATGCATCCCTGGATGGTCGTTTGACGGGAAAACAACAACTGCTACTAACTACTACTACTAACTACAATTACTAACTACAACTACTACTAACTACAATTACTACTAACTATAACTACTACTACTAAATACATTTACTACAAACTACAACTACTACTAACTACAACTGCTACTAACTACAATTACTACTAACTACAACAACTACTACTAAATACAATTACTACTAACTACAACAACTACTATTAACTACAACTGCTACTAACTATAACTACTACTACTAAATACAATTACTACAAACCCCAACTACTAACTACAACTACTAAATACTACTACCAACTACAACTGCTACTAACTACAATTACTACTAACTACAACTACTAACTACAACTACTACTATTAACTACAACTGCTACTAACTTTAATTACTACTAACTACAACAACTACTAACTATAACTACTACTACTAAATACAATTACTACAAACTACTACTACTAACTACAACTATTACTACTATTAACTACAACTACTAACTATAACTACTACTAACTACTAATACTAAATACAATTACTACAAACCCCAACTACTAACTACAACTGCTACTAAATACTACTACCAACTACAACTACTACTAACTACAACTATTAACTACAACTATTACTAACTATAACTACTACAACTACTAACAACAACTGCTACTAACTACTAGTTAATATTAATCCTTATTTTTCCACCATACGATCCACCTACAACAACTACTACTAACTACTAAGGATTAGTTAATACTAATCCTGATTTTCCCGCCAAACGACCACGCAGGGATGCATCAAAAAAGCTATAAGAATCCACGTTTCTTTTCGTTTCAATGTACACGTTGCCTGATTCAATAAAAAGTTCTGTAGCCAAAAAATTTTTGACTATAAACCTGCACAAAGTCCACATCATCATTATTCGAATTTCCAGTGAGAAATCCTTCTATAGACGCGTCGACTGCTCGTTGAAGTGATAGAAAACCTTCTCTCCAATATCCGGGCATTCCACCATCCCCATCATCCGGGTTGAATGGCCCAGAGACTTGTATTGAGGCGAAGATTGTCTTGGTATCCCAGGGGCGGAACGGCGCATCATCATCAACATCTCGATAGCGGCGTTTGGTATTAGCTAGTCGGATGGTATACGAGATGTCATTTGACTTTTTGGCGTTGTTCGAGAAGTCATCCGAGAAGACAATTCCCCCTAAATTTGTTGAGTTTCGTATACGGGGTTCAGTTTTTGCTCAAAAATCGAATTTTCGCCAAAAATTCAATTTTTCACAAAAAAACATAAGATAAACTATAAAAAGTCCTACCAATTAATGGATTGTTGCATTGATCAGCAAAAGATTGCTTTACATAATCAACCATGGCACTTTCTGATGAAAACGCTAAAAAATTTTCAAATTCTTCTTCTTTTTTTGTTCACTTCTATGACGCCATTCATACTTTCGTCGTGTCGCGACGCGACAGTGCATTTTGTATCGTGTGACGCGTCGTATGACACAAAAATGCACTGTCGTGTTGCGACACGACGAAAGTATGAATGACGCCTATAGCTTACGCGTCACTTTTGTAGCAAATTTCACAGTAAAGTCCTCTGTGAGCATGGTTCGATTCAATTTTTTCAGAAATGGCACAACATTCTCACTCTCATTTGAATATCGGTTCTAAAATCTTTTTTTTTCACGATATTTTTCTCGCCAGCCCCCGAACCTTAACCATAGCCATAATCTGCTTAATATCGTCTGTATCTGGTGCGTAAGCAATTTCTAAGTTCACCACAAAATTTGATTCAGAAATCTTATCAATTTTCAGGAAAGCACAATCCCCATATTTTCCTTGCAAAAATATATCCATGTCCAATATTGTGTCCTTAAAGGATCAGTCGAGTGGGGAAAAAAGTTGCCATTTTTTGTTGATGTTCGAAAAGTTGACGAAAAATGGAGCATTTTTTTGTTTTCACGGCATATTCTGAATCGTTGTAGTTTTCGAGAAAATTGCGTTTGAAATTTTCAATTTGTGTACATGTTTTCGTTGTAATACACAAACTTTTTGAATTTTTAAATTTTCATCAGATGAACATTGTAGCAATTTTTTATAGCTAAATGCGACGAACAGAATGACACCAAAATTATCCAATTTGAAAATTGTTTTGGGTTATCGAAACGAAAATTCTGATTCATGTTTTCGTTTCCCAAAACAATTTTCAAATTGGATAATTTTGGTGTCACTTTGTTCATCTCATTCATCTATAAAAAAATTGCTACAATAGTCATTTGATGAAAATTTTAAAAATCGATTTAAAAATTCAAAAAAGTTTGTGTATTACAACGAAGAGCTTGTACACAAACTCAAAATTTCAAACACAATTATCTCGAAAACTAGAACGATTCTGAAGATGCCGTAAAAACAAAAAATGCTCCATTTTTCATCAACTTTCCGAATATCGACAAAACATGGCAATTTTTTTTACCACTGAACTGGTTCTTTAACAATAGCACGGCGGTTTGTAAGTGCGCTAGCGTTTTGAGCAAAACTTCATGCTGATTCAAAAAATCGAAAAAATTTTTGAAAACAAATATGCCACATGTGTCGAGAGAGCGTCATTTTTTTGTGATGATACACCCCTCTCTAGATTCATGTGGCACACTTTTTTTCAAAATTTTTTTAAATTTTTAGAAATTCTGCTCAAAACGCTAGCGCACTTACATAAACCGCCGTGATATTGTTAAATTAGACTGCTTTATTAAAAAAATCGAAATTTTGCGGATCTTACATTTTTCGGATGATCCGAGTCTGGGATCATCAAAAAGTCATACGCTTTTCCAGTTACATACCAAGTTGGGAATACTATATTGTCGTAACTTTTTTCATATTGCGAACGAACCTAAAAATTTGATGACTGAATATTGACACGAAAACCCTGAATTTTATATTTTTTTAAAAATACTCTTAATTATTGGGTGTATTTATAAAAAGAAAAGAACTCTGATTCAGGGTTTTCGTTTCAATAACCCAAAACAATGATCAAATTGGATAAATTTGGTGTCGTTTTGTTCGTCTCGTCGAGCTATAAACGAATGCTGTCTTTGTTTTTTAAATACATTCAATAATTAAGCCTATTTAAAAAAAGTAAAATTCAGGGTTTTCGTGTCAATATTCAGGCAAATTCAAACTCGTTTCCGGATGCCGTCTAAAAATGAGTCCGATTTCCGGACGGCTAGCGTCGGAAAAGTGCATTTTTGGGCCCGAAACATTTTTTGGTATATATAGCAAGTTGATTTCTTTATATACTAAATTTTCCCGCTGGTATCCCTGCATGGTCGTTATGTCCCCCGCTGGGTGTCATAAAACGGAGGTTTGTCTGTATATCCTTTTAAATTAACCAATTTTGAATTTTTGGGTACATTGAAACGAAAATTTGAATTAGAGCAAACTTACTCCATTGAGAGATGAATAAGTGCTAACAATAAACAAAATTGGCATGAGAAATTCCAAGAGAGTGAACCATTTCGATCTCCATTGAATTAACAAGTTTTTCCATAGGAGTAACAACAATTGTCGTAGCACTCCCATTTTTGAGCGATTTCAAGAAGAAAAATTTTTGAAGCTATAAAGTTTTTCATGGCTAGCTTTATGAAAAATTTCCTCTACTTGGCGAAGTGGATAAGAAAGCCACCCGTCCGATCTGGCAAGTTAAGCAACGTTGGGCCCGCAGATTCGATCCCACTAGGGAAAAAAGTTTGATCTACAAAAAACTTTTTTTAGAGCAAACAATTTTTGCTCCTTGTAAGGAAAGTTTTTTGTAGATCAAAATTTTGTTTGAACCTGCGAGGACCAACGTTGCTTAACTTGCCAGATCGGACTGGCGGCTTGCTTATCCACTTCGTCAAGTAGCCGACATTTTTCATACAACTAGCCGTTATAGCTATCTCATAACACATTGGCATATAAGGTATATTTTCCGGGGCTCGCTAAATTTGGGACCGCCCTTTATAGAGATGATTAACGCATCTACATTTTTGTTGGATGAAAATAATTGACTATGATATCATTTTTGCATCGACTTTTGTTCGACTCTCATTTTTTCTTTTCTTATCAAACAAATATAATTTTTGGACAGTGCAAAACTGCACTTGTTGATGAAAGCAAAGATCCAAATGAATGAATCAGAAAACCACAATCTCTCTGATACAGGGTGAGCCAAAACAGAAAACCGTACATTTGCGTTTTTGGTGAAAAATTTTTAAAAAATTGTTTACCATTTTTCGAGCAAAACTTCAATTTTTCGATGAAAAATTTTCAAAACATTTTTTTTCAAAAATCACCTATAAGTAGGGTTGCCAAATTGTTGAACGTTTACATTACAAATTTAACGCCGACAAAAAATTTTCAACGTTATTGTAACGTCACTAACGTCAACAAAAAATTTTTAACGTCTATTAAAAAGTTTTTAACGTCTATAGAGATGAAAAAACGAGAAAAAAAGAGAGAGAAAAAAAACGTCTATTAAAAATTTTTTAACGTCTATAGAGATAAGTCTAGGTCTAAGCTTAGGCCTAAGCCTAGGCTTAGACTTAGGCTTAAGCCTAGGCTTAGGTTTAGGCCTAGAATTAGGCCTAGGCCTAAGCAAAAAAGTTGATTGGACCCCTAAACTGCAATAGAACCAAAAATTCTTGGTAACGTTACAATAGACATTATCAGAGCCTTAAACTATTAATTGGACCCCTAAAACTCGATTGGACCCCTAAACTGCAATAGAACCGAATTTTTTGTAACATCTGTAAAAAATTATCTGGCAGCGCTACCTATATGGGGTATTTTCATGCGATTTTTGAAAAAAAATTTTAACACTATTTTTTTATTTTTTATGAATTTTTAAAATTTTAATTCATTTTTTGAAATTTTTTAACCTATTTTTTATTTTTTTAATGAATTTCTAAAATTTTTATTCTATCTTTTAATTTCAATTTTTTCCCAAAAAACGCAAAAGTATAGTTTTTTTGGCTCACCCTGTACTGTCTAAGAAAATTTTCACGTGTGTTCGATAAAAAGGATCAAATCTTATTTGTACTGATTGTTTGAGAAGCTAGCTCTAGAGAGTAATAAAAACGTCATGCAAACATTTTTTGTTGATGAATCAAAGTGGAAAGTCAAAACACACAATTAAACAAATTTATTTTTTAGCGAGTCGTTTTCAACATTGTCAACTTTTCCAAAAATCGCAACTTGTTCGACTCGGCTAATGCCGCTCCGGTTTTTCGAGTTGGTACAGAAGGAAACTGGTAATTTTAGAAAAGTAAAAAAGTTTTTTCAAGCACCAGTCCGAAGAGAAAAAAGTTGCCCTTATTATTAAAGGGTTCACCCTGCAGCATTCACCCTGAAGAGATAAATGCGAAACCAGATTGAACCAGGGCATCAATCCCTTCACTTCAATACACCAAACATATTCAAATTTTTCAAGCAATTTGGTTTCGCATTTCTCTCTAAAGGGTTAACGAATTTACTTCAAAGCAAAAGTTGAATTTTTTCAATTTTTTTCAACTTTGTTCGATTTTGAAACTTTCTCATAAAAAAAATTTATTCATAAGTGGACTGATCATTTAAACCCTTTTTAGGTCCCGAATCGCAGCTCGACACATCTTCTATTATAGAAGTCAAGCACATGGTGATCGTTTCATCCTCTCGTTTGTCCATATTTTTCGCTCGATCGATAGGACGGAGTTTGCCTATTGTATTCCCTATTCGTATACCAAGCTGCAGAAGTTTCTCATGCAGCTTGAATCAAGGCATTTGCCGTTTTTCAAAAGGAATCCCTTGACGGAAACTGTGGTGAGAAAAAATTTTTCAACATTTTCTTAATTTTTTTTAAATTGTCGTTTTTAAAGGACCAGTCCAGTGGGAAAAAGTTTCCATTTTTGTTGATATTCGGAAAGTTCGTGAAAAATGGAGCATTTTTTTGTTTTTACGGCATCTTCTGAATCGTTGTAGTTTTCGAGATAATTACGTTTGAAACTGTTCATGCTTTTCATTGTAATACACAAACTTTTTTGAATTTTTTTGCGGAAAAATCGATTTTTAAAATTTTCATCAAATGAACATTGTAGCAATTGTTTATAGCTACATGAGACGAACAAAATGACACCAAAATTATCCTATTTGAAAATTATTTTAGATTATTGAAACGAAAATTCTGATTCATGTTTTCGTTTCAATAACCCAAAGCAATGTTCAAATTGGATAATTTTCGTGTCATTTTGTTCGTCTCATTTAGCTATAAA
>JAQGBS010002314.1:0-13397 GCA_034698545.1 Acrobeloides obliquus | reverse complement strand
ATAAGATCCATCGAAAATTGAGATAAAATATCGTTTGGTTCTATCATGCAATACTCATCAACCTTTTCACCCCATGTGGAATAGCAGGCCCAAAAAACGGAACCAAGACCACTAAAATTCAATAAATACAATGAAGTCAAAGCTGAATCACAAACCTGCCATAATCAAGTATAGTTGCTGGCTTATATTTTATGCGATCAAATTCTTCCAAAACTAATTTAACTTCAGCATAATAACTTCCTAATCTGAAAGTTTATATTGTTTAAAGGACCAGTCCAGTGGAAAAAAGTTGACAAAAAAGGACGATTAAATAAGGACAATTGACATAAACGTACGAAAGCACACGAGTGTTTTTGAGGCTTCCAAAGCCCGTAACTTTCACTAAGAGATAATTTTGGGGAAAATTCTTTTAGACTCTTAAAATGCAGCTCCGTAGCAATCAGTGGAGTTTTGGTCGAGATACGAGTCTTTCAACTTTTTGAACGCGTTTTTACGTGAAATTTGCATAGAGAAAAAGTGATAACTTACTGAGATAAAGCAAGAACAGCAGCCTCTTCAATGTCTCTGACTTTAATTGGCTTCCAATTATAACGAACTTTCTTCAGCTTTTGTGCCACGCGGTAGTTCAGTTCTTCTTTCCAAGCTTTTTGCTTTAAATGGCTGTTTAACGTTTCAGCAATGAAAAAAATAGACGTTTCAGCAAAATTTTTTCTGAACGATGCAAGTTCAATCCCGGGTCACGACCAATCGTTTTTGCTTGTGCTCTAAAATATTTTTGAGTATTTTGACCGATTTTTGCCAGGAATTTTGGCATTTTACACATTCCTATGGATTTTCTTATGTCGTTACTTTACGATAAAAATCGACAAAAATTAATTAAAAAATGCCATAATTCCGAAATTTTAGCTAAAAGTTCGATTTTTCCAGCAAAAATGGAAGAATTTCATCGAAAAATCGTAAAATAACGATACAAGAAATACATAGGAATGTGTAAAATGCCAAAATTTCAGGCAAAAACTAGTCAAAATACTCAAAAAAATTTTAGAGCTAAGGCAAAAACGATTGGTTGTGACCCGAGCTCAAACTCGCATCGTTCAAAACAAAAAGGAAAATTTGCTAAAACGTTAATTTTCGTGATTCTCTCATTTGCTGAAGTGTTGCTGCTGAAACGTTAAACAGCCCATTAAACAATTGTAACAAGCGCAAATTCATAAAATAACATACCATTTTTTCACCAAGAATTCCAGTCGATGGATCAAGGGATTCGCCTCGCATTTTATCCGCAATTGCTTTTTTCCATTTATGAACTTCTTCGAATGAAGCAGGATATCTCCTCTGTGATAGTTTCTCAGTCAACTAAAAATTTTCTTTAACAAGAACGAGTATATAAATATTATCGATATGTCATTGATTTTCTATATTTCAATTTTTCTAACAGAACAGATACTCCTTTCCATACAATCAAGTGACCTTGCTTAGATATCAATAATCATACCTGATCAGCTTCATTTTGTAAGTCTTTAGGTGTACGCTTGAGATCAATTAGCGCTCTTAACAATCCTTTGACAGCTTCATTAGGTAATATAGTTTGCTTGAAATTTTTATGCCTATTCATTCCTAAAAAACACTAATTGACGTACATTTTGTAAAGACGGTGGTACCCCACTACATGATGATCCAAAAAATATACCTTTGCGCTTTTTTGACAAAATTTTTTTTCAAAAATCATCTATAAGAAGTATTTTCATGCGAGCAATCGATTGCGCGCATCGAAAACCCTTGAAAGAACATCCTAGACTTGTTTTGCAAAAAAATTTTCAATAATCTTCTGTAATACTTAAAAATACGACAATTTGATATTTCAGTCTGGAAAACGTTTTCAAGGATTTCAATGAAAATGCATTTCCTCGCAAGAAAAAAGATTTTGAGGTCGAAATAACCTAGAAAACGTGTTTTTCGCATGGAAAAAACCCCAAGTGGGGCCCATTTTGTTAGCTTTTTGACACCCAAAACAATCATTTTGAACCCTATTTGGTGGGTCCCTAAAAGGTGGACAGCACCAGACCTATGAAAGATTTAGAGAAGAGGTGTGTATGTTTGTTTTGATTTACCTGGTTTAAAGCTTAAGCGTAATATAGTCTTGGAATTAGTCAGCGTGTTAACGGATTTAATCTGATAATATGTTGGTTCTCCCTTCGGATCTGAAGTTTGCTCATTTTCACGATTTGACGTTTCTTCTTTGCAAAGTAGATCTTTTGAATTTGTTGGAGTTTCATAAACATTTCTAACAAAGTTGAAGGGGTGAATAACACGATATAGAAAAGAAAGTTCTTTTGGAGAATAAAGGGCACGCATCTGGAAACAGAAAATTTTAAATACAGGGTTTTCCAAAAAACCGCTATTTGATTTTTTGGCGAAGATTTTTCAAAAAATTTTTTTCCTCCAAAAAGACTTATTAGGGGTATTTTTATGCGAGAAATCGATTGCCGCATCGAAAACCCTTGAAAACGCCTCCCAGAACATGAAATACCAATTTTCGTATTTTCAAGTAGGAATTCCTACCGAAAATAACTGAAAATACGAAAATCGTATATTTCATGGCCTGGGAGGCGTTTTCAAACGTTTTCGGTGCACGAAATCGATTTAAATCATTTTGGAAAAAAAAATTTTCGCCAAAAATGACCAAATGGCAATTTTTTGGAACATCTGTAATGAACCATTAGATCGAGTTGCCGGAAAAATTCCAATTCTCTATTATTATGAACGCTGAGATAAAAATATTAATAAATGTATATCAACATAAAATAAAAATTGATCAAATAGAATATAAATATTTATTGATAACTAAAACAAAGAATCGAGTTTTTGAGATTTCACAGCGCTTCATATAGCAATCAGAGATTCTGCGTAATCATGCAAGTAGCGCTGTGTAATCTAGCAAAGTTAGATGAGCAACAAGATCCGAGCGCAATCTCAAAAAACAATACACACAAAATTTCAATAACCTTCATTACTAAACGTAATTGAGTAGTCGGGATATTTCGTCTTTAAAATGTCCACGCTTTTTTGGTGATCTGCTTGGCCAAAACCCTAAATGAAATATTTAATTTCAACCAAAAAAATTTTAATGTTATTTTCTTACATCCTCTCGTATAAGGCCAAAAAATTTTAAATAAAAAAATCTTCTTATATAGACATGTGTCTGTCTGTGTGTTCGTGCGAATTAACTTTTGGTGCGATCCAAACTGCGTTATAGAAAATGTGAATTTGAACAATTTTGAAAATTTCTAATGGGGGAGTTTTAAAAAATTTTTCAGGAATTTCGGAGAAAACATAAGGGAATCATGGTTTTTTTGGGCCTTTGGCTCGGAAGGGGAGAGAGCACCTGTCCCCTTGGTTACTTCACTGATTTTTGGTAAAAAGTAAAATGTGAACTTTTTCGTTGGAAAATGGAATTTTAGAGCAATTTTATTGAAGTTCTTAAGGTAAAAACAAGCGCTGCAGGCGAAAATTTTTTTTGAAAAAGCTTGTTTTTAAGCTAAAAAATATTCAGAAAATGAAATTTTTTGGTTAACAAATTGACATTTTTGTTAAAAAAGTGGGAAAATTTAGACAATTTTTGTGGAAAATCATAAAGGAGATCATTAAGATTTTTGAAATTTTTTTCAAAAATTTCGGGAAAAACATAAGGAGGATCTTATGATTTTTCCGGACCTTTGGCCTAATGAGTCATTTCCATCGAAATCGAGATATAAAAAACTCGACTTTATATAAAAAAAACCTCCTCTAATCCGAAATAGTACTAGCTAAAATGATATATATGTACCTGAGAATAACCATAAACAAACAGACTTTTATTAGCTGGCTCATGTTTAATACGACCACCTCCCAAGCATTTGAATTTCACGTCGCGGCTTTCAACTGATTTCACTTGATCCAAGATGTCAGCATGATACCCACATGAAGCAAAGCCTCTTACAATCAGTTTTCTATCCTTCGACGCTGGATCAGTAGCCTAAAATCAGGATCAATAACAACAGGGATGCCAAGAACATTTTTTCAAAATCAGTAAATATGACTTCAAAAATCAGATTTTAGGAGCAAAGTGCTAATTTTCCATTATATTTCTTATAAATTTGACAAAATTTCGCATCTTATCAATCAGATTTGACGCTAAAAAAAGATTTGACATCTCAAAATCAGCACTTTTCTGAAAAATCACCAGACTTGGCATCCCTCTACTAACCTGTATGAGAATATATTTGAAGGTTCCGGATGGATCGATAACTACATCGGCAACTGACGATAAATTTGCCATAATAGGAATAGATTTAGAATAAAAGCGACGACTCCAAGAAACAATGCTGTAAAACTTCATGTGTTCCAAAAAAACTTTTTTAAATAACGTACAATTATCATAATTTTGGAACCAAAGGGGGGGGGGGAATCGAATTTTCAAAAAGGTCTCCAAATCGGAGGATGGACAAGACTTTTTGCACACATGGACAAGACTTTTTGCATCCCATGTCAAGCACACTTGGGCAAGGGGTGAGTCGACCCCACCCCCATGTCGCCGCTGGGGTCAAATTTCGGCAAATGTATCGCTTTTGGTAAAAATATACAGCAAAAAACCAAGGGGTCTCCCTTATTTTTTGGCCAAAAAAGGTCGTAAAACGTGTTGCTTTTCGGTTTACCAGCCTGCTCCCCGTACCCCAGGACTTCGTACACCCTTTGCCAGGACTTCTCCGCCACCCTGTATGATTTTAGAACTTAAAAAATAAATTTTTACGCAGGAAATAATTTTTAATCAAAGTTCATCCGCATCCTTTCATCCTTAAATTCGCATAAAAATCGTTCCATATAAACACGATGGACCTAGATTTTTATTTAAACTGGCGCTAAAACTTTGAAAGCAGATAACCCTTTTTTGCATGTAATATTTTACTTATTTCGTCTTTCATTATTTTTCTGATAAAAAAATTGCAAAAAACTACTAAGGATCAGCGAACCCCCATAGCGTGATTTTTTCAAAAAATTTTTTAGCTTTTTTTCTTTGGAAATGACCTCTCTGGGGGTAACTTTAAAGGTTTTGTCTTTATTTTCGAGGTAAAACCTTTATTCTTTAAAGAATAAAGGTGTATGTTGTGGATTTTTAATTGTTAAATCATTACTAAAATAATCTCATCTGAAAAAATATCTTTATTTTTGGTCGGATGACCTTTAAACTCAAAATTTTTTATCGCAAGCCTGACGGGACACAACAATGGGACGATGAAGTGAATTAGGATGCGCGCTAGCCGTTCGGAAATGCGCTAGCGTCTAGAAATAGTGCATTTTCACAATTTCCAGATGATTTTCGGACTGCTCGCGTCCAGAAATTCGAATTTCCAGACGGCTAGCGTCCGAAAATTGTCGTGAAAACGTTTCACGGCTGCTAGCGCGCACCCTTACAAGCACAATTGTCGTCCCGTTCTCGTGGGGTCGCTAATCTTTAGTAGTACCAAAAACTTTAAATCGGGGGCCGAAAAAAGGACCTAGGCCACAGGGCCGGCCCCTTTTCGACCCCTGCTTTAAACCATTTCTTTCAATTATTTTTATAGCCTTCTTGTTAGATCTTGCATCTCTTCATGGTCATCTTGAAGAGAAAAATCATGGCACTAGGAACGAATCTACTCTAAATGTAGATTAGATCCGAATCTGAAGTTTCAAGTGAGAATAACTTTTCAGGATCATCAAATTTTCTAATGCGGTTTCAGCAAAGTTATAGCTCACAATAAGCTGCATAAAAATGTAAAAGACCACATTCGAAAATGATGACCCTGAAAAGTTATTCTCACTTGAAATTTCAGAATCTAATCTATGGTAAAGTAGATTCGTTCCTAGTGCCAAAATTATCTACGATCGTATTTTTATCAACCCAATAGAAGTTAAATTTATTAATAATTTTAGATGAATTTGGAATATTTGGAATAGAAAGTTAAACAATGTCTCTTTCTCAAGATCTTGCTATAAAACGCTTCCAGAATCTTAATCCATCCCAGGAGTCGGTTCAAACTACGTCGATGTGGGCAAGTTTTACTATATAGTTTAAATTTTTCAAATTTACTGTGTTCTAAAAATTTCGAGAAAATTTGTTGCAAAATTGTCAAAGAAATTCTATTAAAGTCCTTTTTTGATCTTTGTTTTTTTCGACTTCGGCAGATTACAAATTAGGAGGGGGGATATTGCCTTTATTGTCCATATCAACGCCGGTCGTGGGGCCTATCTAATAAACTGAAAAATGGCTACAAAAGCTGCAATTTTTTGAGTAACTTTTAATGGTATGAGTAAAAAGTACAAAATGCTTGAGGAAATAAAAATTGGATAAATTTTCAGGTTCTTCATTATAAAGATTCGGTTGATGTCGTAGTTAAATCTTGGATGGAAGTATATAAAAAAGGTATTATTTGGTTTTTATTATTTTTACTTTGTGTTGAAAATTATTTGAACATTTGAAGCTACTTCGGCTCTTATACCTCATTAAATGTGGTGTCTAAAATCGAAAAATTTTATTTTTCAAAATTTTCTCAAAAACGAATCTAAAAAAAATGAAAGCATTTTTACGCAAAAACATTGCCAACGTGTTCTCCCGCATAAAATTACCCCATTTTTGAAAAAATTCCTAAAAATAAAATTTTTTGATTTTAGACCACGTTCAATGGGGATGTAGAAGAGCTGAAGTAGCTCCAAACATTTTTGTCGACATCAAAATAAAAAATATAATTTCTACTCACCCTGTATATATTTATGATTTGTTTAGCCGATGATAGTTTACGTACTGCTTTAATATATGTTATGAATGATGTATGCCAAAAAGCCAACAAAAAAGGTAGAGGCGATGCAATAACTATGGCTTTTCATCCATATGTCGTGAACGCTATAGCATTATCCAGGTTTGCTGCAATTCATTAACTTTATATTCATACAAACTGTTTTTTAGTATTAAAGTAAAAAAGGCAATTGGACGTTGTTTAGAGATATTTGAGCAGAGAAAAGTATTTCCGAGCCACGTCATTGAAGAAATGAAAAATGCATTAGAAGGTAAGATTGAAATTTTATAGATGTAACTTTTCTATAGCAACGAGGCTGGGAGATAAAATTTTGTGCATAAAAAGGTGGGAAACTACAGGGTGTATCGAAAAAAACCCGGAATTGGGCGATTTTTTCATGTTTTTATCCGAAATTTTTTCTTCAAAATGAACCTATTAGGGCATAATTTTATGTAAGGAATCGATTGTGCTCATTTCCGAAGCTTGAAAACGATTCCTTGATCCTGAACAGGGAATCGATGTGTGTGTATTGAACCAAAAAAAAAATTTTTACAGATTGCCTCTTTGAAATTTTTTTTTCTGTCTACGCCCCCTGACACATGGCCAAATTCTCATGTTTAGTCATGAATTAATTTTATAGGTAATCATGGTGACGAAAATGAAACTGATCAAGATGATGGAGTTCCAACTGAAATTGAAATTGCTTCATTAATTAAAGATATTGAAGCATATCGAAACGGAGATGTTTTAATGGAAAAAGCTCGTGAAATTTTAGCTCGAAGTGACTTTAATCTGAAGCAGCAACTTCAAAGTCGAATGAAAGGTAGTCAGTCATAACTTTAAAACTTGAGTCAACATGTTGGTTTTTAGATAGATCTGAAGGCGCAAAAATGCTAACTGAAATGGATGCTTCTAAAGAGAAGCTGAATGGATTTTTGTCCACGTTAGAGAATCATCAAAAGAAATGCCAAAGACTTATAAAGTTAATGCAACAGGCTAAACAATTTTTTACTCTTCAACTTCGAGATGTTACGATTGTTGACGATGTAAGTTTGTATAGGCTAAAGTATCGAAGATAATAGGAAATTTGAAATCTTCAAGACAAAAATCCCAAATAAGAAAATTACTTTTCATACATTTAATCATCAACTAGCCATACAGGGTGTTCCAAAAACCACTATCTCTGTTAGTATAGCTTTGGATGTTTAGGCTTATGAGAAGTTTGGAGTCGGGATTCGTCAGACTAAACGTGAATTAGAAGAATGTTTAACGACAGGTGTTTTTCCCGGAATGAGTCCACCTAGAGATGCTCCTTCACCAGATGCAAGTGAAGACTTGAATATAGAAGAAGTCCTCAAAGGTGAGTTTTGTCTCACAGGGTGAGCTAAAAAAACCGCACTCTTGAACTTTGTGTGAAAAATTTTCAAAAAATTTTTTCTTCAAAATTACCATAAGGGGTATGTTCATGCGATTTTGGAAAAAAATTTGAAAATTTTTTATGCCTATCCACCTTGCTTATATATGCTTTTTGATCTGATTTGTTTTAGAAAGTAATGCTGGTGTTGAAGATATGGATGTAGAAGATGAAAATGAAGAACTATCGGCTCCATCGACGAGTTCTATGAAATCGAATTATGTGGCGCCATTGCCCAATGTTGCACCATTGGATCCACGATTACAGGTAAACCATTTACCTGGACGTTCAAATGTAAAATTTCATTTTGTTTTTGCTTTTTTCATCATTGCTCCAATTTTTTCTTATTTTAGAGAATGCTTCATCAACAAACTCCTATCGTTCCGCCGCACACTACTCAGGCTGCTGCAGAACCGACTACAAAGATCTATATGCCTCCGGCACCGTTGACCGATCCACGTCAAATTTCGAGAGCTATGGCTCCTCCTGGAATTCCACCATTTCCAGGACTGCAGCCACCAATTCGACTTGACATTACTCAACCACCTCCTTCTATGGCCTTTATGAATCAGCATACATCTCCACGACCGCCAAATCTCATTGATCCAAGACAGCAAAAGCATGCTTTGCAAATACAATCACCGTATATTCCACAGTCACCGATGGTTCAAATTCAGTCTCCGGTTTCTATGTATAATCCTAATCTACCCTCGATGCCTATATCTAATCAACAGCCTTTTCATCCAGTATGTGATATTTTTAAATTTAGTATATAGTCCGTTTCAGCCCCCTCCCAACTATAAAAAAGATGGACCCCAAATTTAAAATCTGAAATTAGCATCCTGTCCTATCTGGCAAGTTAAGCCACGTTGGGCCCACAGTTCGATTCCACTAGGACGAAAATTGAAAATGCCCCTTATAGGTGATTTTTGACAAAAAAATTTTTCATCAAAAAACGCAAAAGTTGGTTTTTTGGCTTACACTGTACTTGTTTTCTCTGAGAAATTCTTGACTATACAATTTCGAATATACAGATAAATTTAGCAAAATCTCATGTCACCGTCGACTGTTAACACACCGACAACGCCAAATGTTCGTTTGCCGCCTGGATTACTTCCGAATTTCTCAATGCCACCTCCAATGATGCAACAGGATACAGATATTCGAATATTTCCTGGGACCCAACAACAACATCAAATGCAAAATCTCCCATGGTCTGTAATACGTCCGATGAATGGAAGCTCGTCTGATGGTGTACATTCAAACTCTGATGTTCCAATACCAGGTGTAGAGGATGATTATGGTGGACATAAGCCGGCCAATTTTGATGGCTCCAGGCGGCCATCTTTTAACACAGATCATAAACGGTTAGTTAACACCCAGTACTCTTTGCAGTGGAAGCATGCTGGGCCCATAACCCTGGGGTTGGTGGATCGCTGATATCAGTAAAAACTTATCTCGTTTGCGTCAACGATCGATCTACAAAAACGGGGGGGGGGGAATACGAAAGTTTGGAGACTTTTGATAAAAAATTCGAAGACTTGCTCATGTTGATTAGCAAAAGTTTGGAGATTCGGGGTGAAAAGTTTCAGGGCGCCTTTCATTGGAGTATTGAAAGATGCTCTGAAACTTTTTACTCCGAGTCTCCGAACTTTCTCATCCTATAATATATTTTTTTAGATAGGCAGTGTATAAGAAGTTTGACGTTTACTAATAACACCAAGTTACGAGTTTACTATCCTCTTTTTTATTGTTAAGTTTGAAGCTTATTTATTGAAAACAAAACTATTCAACCATAATTTTATATATAAAAATTTGCGTTGTATGCACAATAGTATATTGTTAAGTGCTTAAGTACCGGGGGATTGAGCACTCGCGGTTTCTTCGAGAGTGACTCTGAGCGGCACTTCCGGGCGTTTTACTCTAGAGTAAAATAAATTTTCGACTCAGATTTTGATGATTTTGGTGTCAATCGTCTTCTCTCATTGTCTCCCTATAACTTTTGTTCTAGCGCTGAAATTTTAATTCGAACTTTCTCGAGATTGTCTGGACAGACAAGCATTACACGTTTAATGTAGTAGGATATAGTTCGTTTCAGCTCCAACTATAAAAAAGCTGGACACAAGGAAATGGATGGGGTTGAATCTACGATATTAACATATGCCCAAAGTTGCTTAACTTGCCAGATCGAACGGGATGCTAACTTTGAATTTTGGATCCAGCTTTTTTACAGTTGGAGCTGAAATGGACTATACTTGCTTTATTTTTTCATTACCGTAGTTTCGGTGATATTATTTTGAATAAATATTAAAATACTTTTTTGTTTTTATTCAACGTTTTGAATACTTGTGGCTACTTTTTACTATATAACACATGTTTGTTTAAAATGTTTTTAGGCATAATGAGTGGAATTTTTGACAGTTACTTTAATTCTTATCCTGAGCCAACTCATTCGAATGATGAAAAAGCTGGCATAAATAGAATTGATTTGAATCAGGTGTTTTATGATAAAATTAATTTAAATAATAGAAATATTTAGCTTAAACAACATGGTCCGGTAATTTCGCCGTATTTAGATGTATGTTTTTTTTAATACAAGTTATGAAATTACACAAAGATTTATGTTGGTTATCTCGTGTTCTCTTAGAAATTTTACAAGGAACCATCCCAAAGTGTCACATCGAAACCTAGTGCAAATTGTTTCTCATATATGATTTACTCACAAAAATGAAGGAATTTTTTTCGCGTTAGAACTTTTGATTTTCTCTATAGCTCCCAAGGGGTTGACTTTTAACGAAAATTTAACATAATAACTAATAATAATATTTATTGCAACATTGTAAACTCGTCTTATTTTTTAGTTATTGGAAAAGATACAGAAGGATCCTTCTATATTTCAAGACACGCAACCGCAATACATCATGCCAGAAGGAACAGAGCACGGCCGTGGAAAGTTTGAACTGTCTTTGGGCCGAATTGGAACAGTATATACAATCTTTTAAAATATTTTAGTACGTATCATTTTAGGGCGTTGCTGCTGGTTATGGTCTTGGGTTGCTGGGTGGAGCAATCGAAACTTTTCGCAGCAAAGAATGGGTATGTCTTTTCAAAATTAGACAAAGACTAAGTTCGAAATTCTTTGTGCATAAAATTATTTGCTAGACCAGGGGGCGAAAAAGTAGGTGGTATCACTCATCATTCAATTTATTAGCAACTCACTACCTATGGTGGTGAGTGATACCACCCAGTGGGTGGGTGGTATTGATGTTTTGAAATCTGTTACATGTCTCAAAACATGTAACATGTTTGTTGAAATTCTACGAGGGTTACTAATAAACATTTTGATTTTTCTCGAAATTTCTTTCCAAACAACTTGTTACACACCATATCTAAAAAGGTTACTTAATCCGAAGCCAATAATAGCCACCCATAAGTGTAGCAAGCTTCGTAGAATTGCAAAAAACGTATTACATTTTTTGAAACAGTGGGTGGTACATATCACATTTTCGTCTCCTGCGTCAGACTCAAAATGAATAGTTTTAAACTATATACATCGACTTTTATAGAAAGAGATTGTTGAAAATTCGAGGAAGGCTAGAAAAGCTGGAGCTGGTGATGCTAGCAAAGTTGGAGTGTTGAAATGGTCCAAGTTGCTCACTGATACGAACAAAACGGGAACTAAATGGGCGCAAGGCTTTGGATCAATAGTGTTCCTTTTTTCTGCAATTGATTGGGCTTTGGGCACGGACTTGTGGAATAAGCCACATTTTAAACACGAAGAGTTGAGTGCATTGACATCTGGTGCTTTGACTGGTGCTATTTATCGTATGCCTACTATGAATCCGGTCAAGATTGCTCAAGGTTAGTTATAATTTTCAAGATTTTTCATAAATGAATTTAGCTTCTGGTGTTGGATTTCTGTGTGCTCTTGGTTATGTTTGGCTTACTATGGATGAAGTTAAGCGTAGATCAATATTTGAGAGTCCATTTTAAATCAATATATCTCTTTAATGTTACGATTTGTTTTGTTATATCTTTACTTTAGTTAAGAAAATAAGAAAATAGAATTATTTTGCTAGTTCAATAAAGGATCTCATAAATCTGTTGAATATATGTTATATGTTGTATCAATTTGATATATATTATATAAATTTGTGATTTATTCATTGCATTTATTTGTAGAAAACTCAAAATGGCGAACGTTGTGGAAATGACGATAGAAAAAATTGACGAAGTCAAGTCAAAACTTGGGAGAACACTTGGTGCATCAATGCGATTAAGAGATCTTATTAGACAGGTCTAATTTCTTTTAATAACAATCTTCAAGCTAACTCTCTGAAATTTACCGAATTGCCGTTTTGACCAGGGATGCCAAGTCAAAAAAGGGACAACCGTCTCAAAAAATAAGATTTCTTAACTAAAAATCAGAACAAAAAATCTAATTTTAATAGAAATTTTTATTTTTGACAACAAATCAAGTTAAGACAACAAATCATTTTTGACAACAAATCAAGTTTCAGATTGATATTTCAACTTTTTTTCAGTAAATATCTTTAAAATCTGAAATATAAAAGATTTGAAAAGAATGGCTAACGAGAAATTTAAAAAAATTATTTAAAAAATCAAAAATTCCGCGGAAATTGTCCTATGCTCATTTTTCTTTTGTTTGAACTAATACAAATTGCATATAAAAAGCCTATTGTGCATGGCTCATGTTTAGGCTGGAGGGGCACTGCTACCATAGTTAGAAAAACCTATATAAAGTTTACAAAAATAAAATTCTTCTCTAAAAAAGAAAAATTTGATTAAAAAGGAGGATCTCAGTATGAAGATAAGCTATAATGAATATTGTTTTATAGGTACGAGCGGCGCGAACCGCAGCTGAAGAAAGAGCTGTAGTTGAAAGAGAAAGTGCAAATATTAGAGATTCTTTTCGGGATGAAGATAATAAATACAAGTGTAGAAACATGGCCAAGCTTTTGTATATTCACATGCTTGGGTATCCAGCACATTTTGGGCAGGTAAACATTGAAGTCCATTATAAGGGTGTTCACTATTTGAACAGTACGAGTTTTGCGTACTAGTTCTCATACTAGTACCCTAAGAATTCTTTTTCACACTCATATTTTAGGTTGAATGCATGAAACTTGTTGGTACAAAAGACAAAAGGTTCA
>JAQGBS010002313.1:0-13397 GCA_034698545.1 Acrobeloides obliquus | reverse complement strand
GTTCTACTTTAGATTCTGGTGTTGTACGATACCTAAAAGCGATTCTATTCATATTACAGTGTGAAAAATTAACCATACAAGGTGAACCAAAAAACCGTACTTTTGCGTTTTTTGGTGAAAATTTTTTTCAAAAATCACCTATATCTTTATGCGAGAAATCTTTATGCGAGGTATCTTTATGCGAGAAATCGAATCGATTGCACGCTTTCTCGCATGAAAATATCCCTTATAGGTGATTTTTGAAAAAAAATTTGAAAATTTTTGGCCAAAAAAACGCAAAAGTACAGTTTTTTTTGCTAACCCTGTACAATGTATAAAAATGATTTACCAACGGCATCCAATGACTCTTTCAACAGTAGTACCATCGGGATCTTGAACAAGGCATCCAACTGGCTTATGCCCATATTTGTCGGATCGAACTTCGCATTGGTATACCATACCATCTTTTTGGTAGCGATCACCATTGTAAAGACGTTTGTTCCTGTATTGGCAGCCTAAATTCAGATACGATGATGGAGTGCCGAACCGAGGAGGGAGGTAGAGCCTGAAGCAAGACAAGACGTCTTATCTTGCTTTGCCCGAGCAAGACAAGTCAAGAAGAAAGACAAGACGAAGAAGCAAGGCAAGTTGAAAACACGGGCAAGACAAGAAAAGCTTGCTTCTCTCTTGTCCATTTTTCGCATGAGGGGTGCAAGATCCCGACCCTAGTCGACAACTAGGGTCGGGATCTTGTCCCCCCTCCCCCGTTAACCAATGAAAAAATCCTGGGTACGGATTCTGGGTCCTGAGCATTGTGGAGAAGAACCCAGGATTTCTGTGGAGAAATCCTGGGTCCTGAGCACTGTGGAGAAGAAAATATAACTAATCACTAACCAACACAGATCTTTTGACTTCGACCACCATTTAGTTTGCAATAAAAGATGAAATCGCCTTCCTAAATTAACTTTATATATATATTTGTTAGTACAGGGTGTATGTATGTTTTTTCGGCCCGAAATTTTTTTTCAAAAATCATCCTATTAGGACTAATTTTATGCGGGAAGTCGATTGCGCGCATTCTCGAAGCTTGAAAAATACTTCCTTGATTCAGGAAAATTACTACGTGTTCGATTTCGCTTCAATACACTCTTATTTCCCTGAATCAGGATCAAGAAAGCATTTTCAAGATTCGGGAATGCGCAATCGATTCTCCGCATGAAATTACTCCCAGAAATATGATTTTGAGAGAGAAATTTCAAAAATTTTTGCTTCAATACACACTCTTATTTCCCTAAATCAGGGTCAGGAAAGCGTTGGAAGTGCGCGCAATCGATTCCCCCGCAAAAAAGTTCATGAAGAATGAAGCAGTTTTTGTTTTTACGACATGTTCTGAATCGTTTTAGTTTTTGGGAAAATTGCGTGTGAAGTCAACGAAAACATTCAAATTTCTGATTCAATCAAAATTTGTTTATTGACGCGAAAATAATTTGAATTTCTTGAACATTTAGGAAAAAATAAATATAGCATTTTTTTATCAGCTCAATGGGGGTAGGGGGTTGCAAGATGAAAATTTGAAATATTTCAAAATTTCCGGAAACGTGTTTAAATTTTTTTCGTTTTTTTATGCAACCCTAAATGGGGCGAATAAAATTGCACAAAAATTATTGAATTTGAACAATGTTTTGGGTTATTGAAACGAAAACCATGACTCATGTTTTCGTTTCAATAATCCAAAATGATTTTCAAACTGAATAATTTTGGTCTCATTTTATTCGTCTCATTGGGCTGAGAAAAAAGATTTACTTTTTTCTAGATGCTCAAGAAATTGAAATTATTTTCATGTCAATAAACAAATTTTGATTGAACCAGGAATTTGAATACAATGTTTTCGTTGTAATACACAGGCGAAATTTTATACGCCGCAATAATCTCAAAAATTAAAACGATTCAGAGTGCCGTAAAAACAAAGAATGCTTCATTTTTATGAACTTTTCGAATATATATGTTATGGGGAAAATATTTTTTCGGGAAAATCTTATCAATTCCCGGGAAAAGCAATCAGATTTTCCCGAAAAACAGATCTTCTCGTAACATATACAAATTATGACACTATAACTTTCGCCACGAATCTCGCCACGTTAACTTTCGACACGATCACTTTTGCTACATAACTTTCGATACTTTCGTGTCATTAAACATATCTAATTTCAGACTAATTGAATTGTCGGATTCTCAACAAATATGTATATTGACACGAACATGGCGAAAGTTGTCGTGGCGAACATGAAACGTGATGAAAGTTATAGTGCCCAAATTATGGCAACTTTTTTCCGAGTCGACTGGTCCTTTAATTTTTTCTACGCAAAAACCATAATAAGTTTATTGTCTCCAGAAGAACGTGGCAATTTGTTATTAACACAACTTTTTTTGTCTAGCGTTAATTGCTGCTGGTTGTAAATTTAGTTACAAAAATTGGAAACAATGGCAAGTTTTTAATGGAAGAGTGTTTTCTCCATTGTTCCACTATTAAACACCCCAATCCGTCTTGACGCCGTTCGAATTAAAATCATTGGCTTATTTTTATAATCAGACCCTCCAAAGATCAAATGTTTCATGTATTTTTAATGGTTTTTTTATTGTTTCCTTTTGGTAGGTAATAAAAAAAGGGAGAAAATTCAACGAAATTTTGATATGTTGTGATTGTGATAATGGAACACACATCAACCTTTCATACGTTTTACACGTCTAGTTTACACTTTATGCAATCTGTCAGAGGAAATTTTTTTTTGGCGGAAACGGTTTGTCAACTCAAAAGGTTGCACGAATAAATGAATTTTTTTAGATCATGTACAAACCCAAGAAAGTTAGAAACAGGGTTGCCATCTAAAATTTTTGAAAAAAAGCAAATGCTAAAATATGGATAAAAATTTGCTAAAATAATGAATTTTTGGGTAAAAAAGTCAAAAATAAGTATTTTTGGTTAAAATTTTTCGATTTTTGACAAAATTTTGGTCAACAAATAATTATTTTTATGAAATTTTTCCAAAAAATCGAGAAAATTGCTTTTTCGGCTGTGAAAAAAAGCAAAATGCTGAGAAAATGACAACCCTGGTTGAGAACGATTTTTTCAATTTTGGCCAAAAAATCGAATTTTGGACATTTTTTAAAAATATTTAAATTTACGCACCGGCCATTGTTCGCCAACTTTATAGTGAGCACCATTATGCACACAACCAACAGAACACATTTGAACGCTACCATTAAACTTCCTTTGACATTCATAGCTAAAATACCATATAAGCGGAATTTAAGTCATAGGAGGCGAAAAATTAACTCACGTATATTCTCCAAAATCATAACGTTCACCAATGGCAAGTCTTTTCGATTTATCATGGGCAATGCAGCCGCCAACTTGGATTCGGACATATGGGCCATCTTGTTTACATTCAAACCAGTACATACCCTTGAAAATTTGTTTAGTATAAGATATAAAAGTAAAATCCGAAGCTATTGTGGATCAGGGGGTCACCCCAGGGTCAAAAATCAAAAAAAAATTTCTAAAATTTTAAAAAATGACATATTTAGGGGTAATTTTATGCGAAAAATCGATTGCGCGCATTCCCGAAGCGTGAAAACCTTTGTTTCACCCTTAAAAATTGAAAAAAATTCAATTTTTAAGGGATATTTTTCAATTTTTTAGGGTTAATCAAAGGTTTTCACGCTTCGGGAATGCGCATAATCGATTTTTCGCATAAAATTACCCCTAAATATGTCATTTTTTCGATTTTTGACCCTGGGATGAAAAATTTTTACCCTTTAGTGAAAATTACCTCTCCCCCTCCCATCCTGATCCACAATAACTCTCAAAATCCTAGACCGTACCTCTTTATCCTCCCAAGTGTCTCCAGGCTGATAATTTCGTGCTCCATCAGTGCAACCAACAAACTTGAAATTCAAATAGCCGCGCTCATCCACAGCACATTCGATCACATAGCCATTCGAATTATACGTGCCGAGAATCGGGATTCGGTCACCTTTCTCCGTGAAACAGCCCATCGGTTTTAGCTCGCCATTTCGACACTCGTACCAATACTTTCCTAGATTCTCCCATTGAAAATTTTGAAGCAAGTTCCCCTGGTGGTCGCCACTTAACGTTGACTCGGCAAAAAGTTGTTTTATTTTCTTCCGGAGATTACCCATTTAGGGGTAATTTTATGCGAAAAATCGATTGCACGCACTCCCGCAACTTGAAAACCACAGAAAAATGGTGAAAATTTTCGATTTTCTCGAGAAATGAACAAATATGTATCCCTGCGTGGTCGTTTAACAGGATCTTTCCGCCAAAGACGACCACGCAGGATACATATTTGTTCATTTCTCGAGAAAATCGAATTTTTATCATTTTTCTGCGGTTTTCAGTGGCGCAATCGATTTTTCGCATTACCTCCTAAATGGGTAATCTCCGGAAGAAAATACAAAAATTTTTTTGTCGAGTTTAGTCAACGTTAAGTGGCGGCAACCAGGGGAAATTGCTCCAAATTTTTTTATAGAAATTACTAACCTCGGTCAATCCTCGCTCCTTGATCCCACCATTGTGGCGCTTTTCCATTTCCACCAGTCCAGCATTGCCCTTGGTTTTGTTGTGCCACATTGATCTCGGCTAAAGTGCCGGCGAATGAGACAATTATGATAACTCCTAATAGACGACCCATCCTCATAATTGCTCGACAGGTTAACTAACTGAATTACACTGTTAGTGAAGGAAAGGTGTTACGGAAAATCGTTCCATTCATAATTTTAACAATCACTTTTTCACTAGTCTGAGATACACAAAAGTGGGCGTCATGGTTTAAACATAATTAAACATCGAGTCCATTGTTGTCGAGTATTTTCTAGTAAAAAATTGCTGAAATAATCCCACGAATGGCCTTCTTGACCATGAATCTCTAAGAAATCTGAATCGTTTCAACGAGAGTCCTATTTGGGTCGAGTATTTTTTGAGAGGCTTTTACTTCTTTTTAAATTACAGAGTGATACATATACAATGAAATACAATTCGATATCTTTTTGCCAAAAATCGAAGTTTGGGTATAAAAAAATCAAAATTCTATTTTTTTTAAATTCTAAAAAATCTGAATCGTTTAAAATGAGTCCTATTTAGACCGAGTATTTGTTGAGGGACTTTTACACGATGTATAAAAACCGGAATTTGGGCGATTTTTTCATGTTTTTTCGACCCGAAAATTTTTAATTTTTCAAAAAATCTTAAAAATGGCCCATATAAGGGTAATTTTATGTGGAAAATCGATTGCTCGCATTCCTGAAGCTTGAAAATACTTCTCAGATCTTGATTCAGGAAAATAAGTGTGTATATAAAACGAATTTACGCTCACTTTCTTAAATCAGGATCTGGGAAGCATTTTCAAGCATTCGGGAATGTGCACAATCGATTTCTCGCATAAAATTACCTCATGGTCATTTTAAGATTTTTCAAAAAAATTTCGGGTCAAAAAAACATGAAAAAATCTCCCATATTCCGGTTTTTTTCGATACACCCCTTTATTACAAAAAATGAACAAAGATTTATAATCTTAAATTATCATCATACAATACAAATATATACATAAAAAATGAAAATCCATTATTATCAGATGCAAATAAAAGTTTCTCATAGGAATTTCTACAATTCATCAAGTTCCTGCTTGAGAGGATGTCCAATCTTGGAGAGCAGATCGTTTATGGCTAGTTGGGTCGCTTTCTTTAGAACAGCTATTGGGAAGTAGCCACAGCAATTGCGATCTAAATTGTTGGTGCCACTTTTAGGGGCCCCAACGACCATGGTTTGGGGGTCAGAAAATTTTTTGTCTCAGAATTTTGTAAAAATGTCCTTTCTAGGGGTAATTTTATGCGAGAAATCGATTGCACGCATTGACAAAACATGAAAACGAGTTTTTTTGGAAAATGAGCCGAAAAATACTCGTTTTCATATTTTATCAATGGAAAATTTCTAATTTTGACCATTTTCGCTTTAATACAATATCCTGAATCGAAGTCAGGAAAGCATTTTCAAGATTCGAAAATGTGCGCAATCGATTTCCCGCATAAAGTTACCCCTAGAGAGGTCAAAAAAGCTAAAAAATTTTTGAAACAAAATAACGCTAAGTGGTCTCTCGCTAATCCTTATTAGTACACCAAAAGTACTTACCCAAAACAAGTTGCTTAGGACAAGCACTGTCAATGCATTTGATACTAAATCCATTATCAGCGACTGAAGAAACTCCTCCATTCAGCTTTTCAAGGTGTCGACGGATACAGCACCGACAATACAAATGTTTCTTTTCTTCAGGAAGTACTAAACAGAAGAATAACTATAAAAAAATAATTTGAAAAAGAACTTATACCAATAATGCGAGCTGGGCCGTAAATTCGTTGTTCTTCATTTCCATGTGGCCAACATCGATAAATTCCTAGAGAATGGAATATTAAGTGCTTACACGATCTCAGTGGCGTAGCCAGGTGGGATAGGGGGGGGGGTAGGCTATAGCCCCTCCAAAAAATGAAAAAATTTCCCTCTTAGTCCCTCTCCTTATGATTTTGCCCAATATTTTTGAAAATTAAAAAAATCCTAATGGTTCCCCATTATGGTTTTTCACCAAATTTTTCAATTTTTTCACTAAAATAGGCCATTTTTTCACCAAAAAAGCCCAAAATTTCACCAAAAATTGCAATTTTTGAGCATTTTCAGCTTAAAAGCAAGTACTTTAAAAAGAAATTTTCGCCTGCGGAGCTGGTTTTGGATAGGGGGTAAAAAAAGCTAACGAGTGCTGCCCATATTTGAACATACCAGGACCACACATATGGATGTTGCCTGGAACCATATTTGTATTCTGACTCGAGTTCATAGATTCGGTTTTCTGAAGAGGTTGCGTACATGAGAAAATATTTTTTTCTTTAATGGAGAAGTAGTTAGTGCATCCATCACATCGGCCAACTTCACCCGCCATCATAAATCGAAGATTTTCCTAAAGATTTTTTAATTAGCTCAAGAATATTCTCCATCCCTAATCCCCACTCAATCCTAGGGAAACTATAATTTGGTTTTGGGGAGGACAAAATCTCATTTTTTTAAAGAAATTTTCGGTTTTGGGGGAGGGGTATGCCCTCTAGCCTTTGCTAAAATGGCGATATTGAAAACGTTACCTTATCAAATGCGCCATCTTTGAGAAATAATATCGGGAAATTCTGTTGCAATTGATTCATGAATTGATCATATTTAGCGTTCATCTCAGTTGTCAGTCTCATTTTGTAATTTCGGAGCTCTCGTTTGCGATCTCGAGTATAGCCAATGGACATATGTTTTCGCACTTCTTTCCAGTGTTCGTTCATTCCATTTACCGCTAAAGTAGGATGTTATTGGCACCAAAGAATTGTAAATATACCAGCGGCGACAAGAAGAGGGGGAGAAGCTTTCCCAAACCTTAAATTTCGAAGGTATTGTGGATCAGAGGGGTCACCCCAGGGTCAAAAATCGAAAAAATTTCTAAAATTTGTTTAAAATGACATATTTAGGGGTAATTTTATGCGAAAAATCGTGAAAACCTTGTTGTTGGATCCTTAAAAATTGAAAAATACGTATTTTTAAATTTGAAAATATAGATAAAAATACGTATTTTTCAATTTTTGGCCTTTTTCCCAAGACTTCCCCCTTAACCCAACCCCCCTCTTTACGCCACTAAAATAACCAGTTCGAAATTTTTTAAATCCTTCATGATCGTTGATGTCATTTTGTAGAGTAAAGCATACGAATGCAGTGGCGAGGGTATTGTGCCTTCCAATCTTTTGTCGAATCAACTTGAAGGCTTCCATTCGTATCTAAAAAATCAAAAAAGTTGTCAATTATAAAATAGGAGATGATGATCATAGGCAGAGGGCAGCATCAACTTATTTTAGGAAATTTGTATGCCAGCCACTCAAAACAATCGCAGCCATGACGCTCGTGTGTCAAATGATTCTCTTTATTATCTATCTCATAAAGAAGTTTCTCTGTTAAACGATTGAAGAAGCTATCAAGATCTGCTATGCGAGCGTAACGACCAATCTTGTTATGCTGAATGGGGCGCCTAAAATGGTTTCATAGTTACGATTCAAGTCAATCATGGTAGCCAGTGCCGTAATTATGGGGGGGGGGCGATCTTCCCAAATCTAAAATTTTTTAATTTTAGGGGAAATATGAAAAATTTTGAGAAAAATCCAAACCTCCCTTCCCAAATTTGGATCGAAATTAAGGCACTGCTTGTAGCCAAATGGGCGATCAGCAAATCATTTTCTCACTCAAATACTTACTCTTTCTCAGCATAGAAATCATCTCCTACATTCCGAAAGAGCCCTGCGCAATATATATTATGTTCGGAATCCATCTGAAAAAATTACAGTTTAAAAAAAGGGAAATCGATTGCGTGCAATCCCCGCACAAAATTATCTCTAGAGGAGTCATTTTTAGAAAAATAAATTTCAAGATCCCAAAAAATTTTAAAAAGCCACTTTTTTGGGCCACCCTGTACAATATAATTATCAAATAAAACTTACATCATCCTTTTTCAAGAACCGATACTTGTGAGTTTCGATTATTTCGCTCAATCTAGAGACTATCGTCATAGGAACACGGCATTCACATTCGGAAATATGACAAGCTGCACGTCGTTGCAATTCCATGGTAATCAAGTAATCCAATTCAAAACCATCGTAAAGATTTCTCTAAAAACTTCAGTAAATACAGTCAACACTTTCATTCATATCATACCAATTCATCACAAGCTTTAAAAACTTCGGGATGAATCTCTTGGTTAGTTGCTTCTCCCAAATTCATGAAATTCATTCTAATCTAGAAATTGGAATTTTCGGTCCGTGGAATTAAGACATTTGTCTAACAAATGATGCGGCACCAGAGTTGGGAATTACCACACCAACTACACCACTCCACACCACACCGTGTGGTGAGGTTAGCGGTGTGGTGTGCTACGGGGTGGCTGGTGTGTCACACCAGGGTGGTGTGGTGTGTTTACCACACCATCCCACTCTGATATATAGTAGTTGTTTTTATTTCTGCTTGGAAATATTTCCAATTAATTTCTAGAAATATTTCGACGTGGAAATAAAAAACAACTCTATTATATACCAGAGTAGGGGAGGATGAGTGGTGTGGTGTGGCACACCGGTGTGCCACACCGTTGATCGCACCACACCAACCACACTGCCACACCACACGGGTGGTGTGGACCACACTTCCCAACTCTGTGCGGCACATTTATGGAGTTTTAAACAAAACAACATTTTTATACGGGCACTTTCGGTTGTTTGATGCTTCGAAAGTTGACATTTCGAAATGCTTTTTATGTTTGTGAAGATTTCTCCGGAAATACGGAAGCCAATCCTGATGTCGTTAGAAAGATGGATTTCGTGGCAATCGAACGACACCAAAATCATACTATAACTCTTTCTGGTTGAAGAGTTATTGCATAATTAGTTTTAAAAATGTCAGTTTTTTCGATATTTTTTAAAAATTATGCCATATCTCCGAAAAACCAGAGTTATGGCATAATTTTGGTGTCATTCGATTACTACGAAATCCAGCTTTCTAACGACATCAGGATTGGCGTTGTATTTCCGGAGAAATCAGCTCAAAAGCATAAAAAACGTTTCGAAATGTCAACTTTCGTGTAACCACAGACAAAACAGATCAACTCGAAAATAACAAAAAGCACACAAATTGATCATGATTTTATCAGTTGTTTTGGCACGTCTTGCTGTGATGGCCTCGGATATTGCACTTCTTTCCGACTTTCTTGCAAGCACATTTCTTCTTCGTGCAACCGCCTATGCACATGCAATGTTTGTGGCCCTGTGTTCCTGTCACCGAATCAGCTCTCACGGCTGATTTAAACGAAGTTCCCGTATTCTGGTATGTCTTCTGACGAGATGAAATTGTTGTCACATGGTTCGAGCTGATTTCGCGTGAATCGCTGCGGAAGGACCCCGCTTTTCGTGCCGCTCTTATAGAAGGCGTTGTCCACTTCCATTATGACGCCTAGCAGATTCGCGTGGCCAATTTTGGGGCGATCGACTGGGTCAATTGGTAGGGGTATTGCTCACCTCCACGGGAGCATACCTTCGCTTCGAATTCTCCAGCATTTTCTGTACCTGTTTCCTTTCGTGCGTTCCAGCTCGCTGCACATATCTTGCTCCCGCTGTTCCAGCGCTGTCAACTCGGTGTCTTTCTCGTCTCTAGTACCTTTTGAATGGTACTACAGTATTTCGATATTTGTATATCCATACCAGAAAAGATTAAAAATCCTTGGTATGGAATCTCTTGAATTTAGTCGAATAAAAAATGATCTCATTCCTTTCCATAAACTTCTTACTAATGAAATCCAAATTGAAACCTTCTGTCCAATTTTTGTGATTTTTATATTACCCGTTCAAATCCAAGGGAAATTATTTCAATTTCTAGTACCAAAAACGTTAGAAACGAATTCTTTCTTGCTCGAACCTCAAAATTATACCGCGGCGTAGAATTTCAGGGATTTATTTAGAATACTATCTCTGTGGGCTACAGAGAGATGGTATTCTAAATAAGGTGCGTGTGATACGAATGAAACGATGTCATTTCCAGACAGCGTTTGGAAACGGGTATGAATTTTCCTGAATATTAACACGAGAATTCTGAATTTTGTTTCGTTCCATTATACCGTTTCATTCGTTTTGTCTTATTCGATCATTTCATTCGTATCGTTCCATCCTGTTGGTTTGAATTTGCCTGAATATTGACACAAAAACTCTGAATTTGATTTCGTTCCATTATGTCGTTTCATTCCATTCTCTTTGTTTCATTAAAGCCTATGCGGGTGAAAACCGTGTCTATTGACCATTTTTATACTACTTTTTGAAGCTCGAATTATGTTAATTTTGAGCTGACTAAATGGCATGTTCCACAGCGGGGGTATTCTAAATGAGTACCAAATTTCATCCAAATTTTATTGATGGCTTAAAATTTATGGTTCATTTTTGAATCACAAGCCCAAAATTGAGCTCTAAAAAATCAAAATGCTAAAAGTTTGATGAAATTCGACGCCGACGAAGGCGGCGGCATCATCTGTTGTCTAATAGTCGACGCCTACTATAGTATTACCATTTTATGACGTTCATAAAGTTGACACGAAACGATCAATCCTATTCTTTTTTGAAAAAATTAGGATCAATTTGTTGGTCTAGGAATTTTTCCACAACGAATTAGGTCATATGGACAAAATAGAAGTCGTATCTCGTGTTCTCAACGTTATCTTATCAACTTTATCGTTTCAATCTTTCGTGTCAACTTTATGAGCGTCCGTTTTATTTTATATTTTAATAAAATTTATATATTAACATGAATAAAACCTACAATTATATATCACGAAATAACTATTACTAAAAAAGACCGGTAAAAATTGATCTTGGATGAAATTACTGCCAAATTTTAAGCGGAAGCAGTTGCAGGTTTTTGTGGAGCAGCTTTTGTCGCGACACCTATAATTTTATATACAATCTCCGTGCCAATTTTATGCCCTACAACAATCAAAAAGTTAATTTTCAACGACAAAAAATAGGAAAACTCTCATAATTTATAATTTTATAGAAAGTCTAGTAGTATGTTTTTAATAGAGATTGGCAAGATCAAGATTCTTGCCCAAGATATTGGTTGGCAGAGTTCAAATCTTGATCCAAATTTTTATTCTTCGAAGATATTTTTTTTTTCATCAAAAACGACCAAAAATTTTGCATTTTTCTACCAAAAATGTCCATTTTTTCAACAAAAATCGTAATTTTTGAGCATTTTCAGTCCCCCATTACATTTCGAAAAAATTTTCGCGCCTGTCATCGCGAAAACATAATGGGGGACCAAGGTGATTTTTTGACAAGTTTGGAAAAAATCGCGAAAAAACACCTTGGGAGACCACTGTGCTTTCCGAAATTTCTAGTCACGTCACTGCCAAAATTTTATTTTGGGTACTTTTTGCCAATCTCTAGTTTTTCACCTCCAATATATACAATAGATCTACTAAATGTTATACCTGTAAGAAGTTTCTTAATTTCACCAATCGCCTTTGCTGGATTTAAATGCTTTGGACAAGTTCGAGTGCAGTTCAAGATCGTATGACATTTGAAAGCACTGAACGAATCCCTCATTCGGTTTAAACGCTCAGCATGCTTGTCATCACGTGAATCAATAATCCATCTAAATTCTCATCGAGTGTTAGTAAAAAACCGTACTTTTGAGTTTTTTGGCAAAATTTTTTTTCAAAAATCACCTATAAGGGGTGTTTTCATGCGAGAAATCGATTGAGCGCATCGAAAACCCTTGAAAATGCATCCCAGATCATGAAATATAAGATTTTCTTATTTTTTCAGTTATTTTCAGTAGGAATTCCTATATGAAAATTGGATATTTTACGATTTTCAAGGTTTTTTCGATGTGTAGAATCGATTTCTCGCATAAAAATACCCCTTATAGGTAATTTTTGAAAAATTTTCACCAAAAAACGCAAAAGTACGGTTTTTTTGGCTCACATGTAATAAAAAAAAATATGGGCAAAAATTAACTCACCGATAAGATTGCAAAAGTACCGCTGGACCCAAATACTTATCTGCATTCCACCAATACGATGGACAACCTAAAAGTCTATTCTACACAAATCCACCTAAATTGTCATACTTGTACTACAACATGCGCATAATATACACTCATACAATCCCTCCAATTGTTCTCGCTCGTCGACACTTTGGTAAAACTGCTGATCACCAATTTTGATCGCCTGATTCTTTTGAAGCCATGGTTGGACCGATGCATATTGGGCATAGAAGAGATTCATGTCCGGAACAAGATCCTTGACCACGTACATATGCGGAAGTGGGTAAATTTTGGTCGCTTTAGTCGTGTCAGTATCAATATTGCAGATACAAGCGAGCGTATTTTGTCCTAAAATAAATTCAAGCTAAAATCTATCAGTGGTATAGCTAGGAAGAAGGTAATTTTTGAAAATTTTTTGAAAAATCGAAAAAAATCATCAGGGTTCTCCCTTGTGCTTTCCCCCAAAGTTTTGGAAAATTTTCGAAAAAGCAGAGGAAAAGATAAAATTTTAAAAATTTCCGGGTAGGGCCCCCCATACAAAATTTCTGGCCGCGTCACTGAGTGCACCCCATGCAAAAAGTTGGTAAAACATAAGATCCCTCCCCCATCCAGTTTCCAAATTTGGACCCTCTTCTATATGTATGAATCCTCATCAAACAAGTCATATAATGTTACTAAAATGAAAACTTACCCCCAATATTCATGGCACAAGAACCACAGATACCTAAAACATGCGATATATTCTTCATAGGGA
>JAQGBS010002312.1:0-13402 GCA_034698545.1 Acrobeloides obliquus | reverse complement strand
GCGTTGAAAACATTTGACTCTGTCCCGAATAAATAGGCCGAATGGTGAAATCCTATAAAACAAATGTTCATAAAAAAAGAATAATCGTATAAAAAATTTAAAAAAAAATTAAATTTTTTACGAATTTTTCGATTTTAAACGATTTTTTCAATTTTGACACTTTTTTCGATTTTGATGAATTTTCGATTTTAAATGAATTTTTCAATTTTTTACGAATTTTTTAATTTTGACCAATTTTTCTATTTTTGACAAATCTTTCGATTTTGAACGATTTTTTCAATTTTGATCAATTTTCCAATTTTGGATAAATTTTTGACAAATTTTTCGATTTTGAACGATTTTTTCAATTTTTACGAATTTTTCGATTTTGAACAATTTTTTCAATTTTGATCAATTTTTCGATTTTTGACGAATTTTTCTATTTTGGACACTATTTTTTATTTTTGTGTGAATTTACGATTTTGGACGATTTTTTAATTTTTGACGAATTTTTCGATTCTTGTGTCAATATTTCGGGTTATTGAAACGAAAACCTGATTCATGTTTTCGTTTCAATAACCAAAACAATAACAAATTGAATAATTTTGGCGTCATTGTATTCGTCTCATAGAGTTGAAACAATTGCTACAATGTTCCTTTTATGAAAATTGAAATTTGTTTGTTTTTGAAATTTGTGTATTACAACGAAAATATGAACGCAGTAAAAATCGTCCCTGAATCAATACAAGTTGTGTATTGACGCGAAAATTCAAAAATTCTTGAGCAATTACATATTCGATGAAAAACGAAAAAGATTTTTTTAAATTTTCACGTCAATACACAACTTGTATTGATTCAGGGACACATTTTCACTGTGTTCATGTTTTCGTTGTAACACACAGATTTTTCAAAAATATCCAATTTCAAACGCAATTTTTTCGAAAACTACAACGATTCAGAGGATGCCGTAAAAACAAAAAATGCTCCATTTTTCATGAATTTTCCAAATATATAATTTTTACGTGAAGTTTTTTTCCGAGTGGACTGGTCCTTTCAACTCAACCCTGGTCAGTTGAAGCAAAAAATTTTATTTTTAGAACTTATAATTATTTTTTTTCGCCCGATCGGTGGTCCCTTCTCTGGATAACCTGCACTCTAGCTAATAAGAAAAAGACTGACGTGTTTGTCCTGCATCTCTGTCCATCTTCCCTACATTTTTATTTTCTATCATTTGGGCCGTTTCCCATCTCCATTCATTCAAAGTCAAAAACCAACGGGGGTTAGACAAATAGACATGAATAAATCAGGTTGGGTCACGACTTGTGTGTACAAAAAAAGAAGGAACCGTTGTTGGCATGTGTGCAATTTAAACTATAAATAGTAAACCACAAATTTTTCCAAAATTAACCAACAAAACATGTTGATCCTCTCTCGCATAAAATTAAAAAGAGATTTCTAGATAAAACAATGCGAAAAATGATGATGACAATTTTTGCAGGAAAACCCAATTTTTCCCTGAATCAGGGAAACATTTTCAGGGTTCGAGAATGCGCGCCATAAAAAATTAGTTGAAAATGAAAAAATTCGTCAAAATCGAAAAATTCATAAAAAATTGAAAAATTCGTCAAAATTGAAAAAATCGTCAAAAATCGAAAAATTCATCAAAAATCGAAAAATTCCAGGTATCAAAAATCACAAAAATCCATTTTTTGGGGGCCACTATGTAAATAATAGGTTGTTCGGAAAGTATCTTCCCAAGCTTTATTTTACTAAATCTCGACCCAGAATGCGATACACTAGGCAAAGAGTAACAGCTAAATCAGTCCTTTTGAGCGTAACTCATATTTTCGTGTCAATATACAGTTTTTTTTCAAAAAATGTAAGTTTTCAATGTAACAAATTAATTTTTCGAATTTCGATATTTGATTATAGAAGTCGATTTTTGATGATATAATTGATAATAAAAAAATTTAAAAAATCGAAAAAGCCTACCGGATTCCTCCAGATATCTGTAAACAAGGAAGTTGACCTCATCGCTGGAAAAGGTCATCTGATTTTATACACACAAAATATTTCTCTTCAATGCCAAAAATAAATTTTTAGGGAATAGGCAAGCGAATAAATTCAATCAATGGAAGAAGAAATATTGGCGGAAATCTTTTTGCTCCTTTTTAAAAGGCGACGACGATTTCTTATTAGCTTACTAGTCGATGAAATATTCGATTCTGGCCGGTATGCGCTCCAAGCTCGCATAACCGAGATTAGCAAGAAACAAATATAAATGCAAAATTTAGTAATACAAAAAATATGTGTTCAATTTTTCGAGATCTTATACGTGGTTGAAATGTTGTATAATCTAAAAGAAGTTATATTAGATTTAACAAATGCTCGCATGTTTTTTTTACAGGACTACTCAACTCGGAAAAAAACTCCATGTAAAAATTATATATTCAGAAAAAATGGAGCATTTTTTATATTTCAGAACATGCCGTAAAAACAAAAAATGCTCCATTTTTCATAAATTTTTCAAATATATAACTTTTACATGGAGTTTTTTTCCGAGTGGACTGATCCTTTAAATTAAACATCATCAAAGTTGAACAATTTATAAAAGAAAATTTAAATTTTCGCGTCAATAAACAAAATACACATGTTTTCGCGGTAATAAACAAAAAATAAATATATACGCAAAATTTCAAAAAAGTGTTGGCAAGGCTTCAAAATTTAAAAAAATTTCGCCAATCGACTCAGCTCGCCAAGTGCTTCAAAACAAGTACCATATCATAGGGTTTTGGCGGGTTTGACCCATGGCTGAGTGGCTAAAGTGATAGATTTGCAGTTTATAGGTCACGGGTTCGAATCCCGCTTCAAAATTAAGTTTTTCTAAATTCCATGAAGATTTTTACATACCCATATTTGGGCCAAATATGAAAAATTTTGGTGATTTTTTGGTGAAAAATCCTATGGAGGACCATCCAATTTGAAAATTGTTTTGGGTTATTGAAACAAAAACATGAATCAGGGTTTTCGTTTCAATAACCCTAAACAATTTTCAAATAAGCCTAAGGTTAAGCATAAGCCTAAGCCTAAGCCCAAGCCTAAGCCTAAGCCCAAGCCTAAGCTTAAGCCTTTCAATTACCACCAATTTTATGCTTTTTGACACCCTGTACAAAGGCTCTCAATTGCGCAGAGATAACGCTTTTGCCAGAAAATTGTACAAAAAGTAATAAATTTCCGGTTTTCAAAGATCAAGATGTTTTTGAGTATAGGCCATTGTAAACAAGTATACATATATTTGATGATATTTATTCAGCTTTGTTGTCAATTTACCAGAAAATTATTGTTTCGGAGACGAAAGATTGATGTGGGGAGAAAAAGCATCTGAGGGATAAAATAGAAAGTTAAAAAAATTCGACACTTATGGAAATCGAATCATGAAGCTTTTTCGTGAAAAGAGTATTTTTTTAGTTTGATTAGTGTATTACAACGAAAACATGAACCCAAATTCAAATTTCAAAAGCAATTTTCTCGAAAATACAACGATTCAGAGGTTGCCGTAAAAACAAAAAATGCTCCATTTTTCATGAATTTTTCGAATATATACAAATTATGAAATTTCACTACGTTCATGTTTTCGTTGTAATACACAAAATTTCAAAAATCGCCAACTTCAAACGCAATTTTCTCGAAAACTACAACGATTCAGGACATGCCATAAGAATAAAAAATGCTCCATTTTTCATGAACTTTCCGAATATTTAATTTTTTTCATAATGTTTTTTTTGACCGCACTGGTGGTCCTTTAAGTAGGCATGATTTCCTGCGCAAATGTATTTGTCCTCATCGCTCCATCTAATAATATATATCTATCTATTCATATAAGAATCCTTGGCAACGACCCCCCTTCACTATACGTCATTTGCACGCTTTTCGAGCCGAGGGAAGAGAGGTCGGCAGATTTCAAATTGCACGAAAATATCAGATGCGGAAGAGAAATGAAGCGCGGAAAAAGGTCGTGTGATAAACTGCAAAACTCGAGGCGAGAGAAAATCGCCTGATTTGTGCCGCGGAGGGAAAAATGCTATAGTTGGCTCACACAAACAACGTGCAGAGCAGAAGAAGAGAATTTTTTTGTGGGGACTGATGAAAAACCAACGAGGATAGGAAAAAAATTCATTGCTTCATTACACAAACAAAAATATTTCATGTCTTCATAATTAATCATACTCCGCGAAAAAAGATTGTTTTTTAATAGTTTAATGATTCAAATTAATTGGGCATCAAAGTTCGAAATGGATTTGAAAAATGGTAAATTTTCAAATACAACAAATAGAAAAAAAGATAGAAATTATGAAAAAGAAATTAGGATAGCATAAAAATGATGGTAATTGAAAGGCTTGGGATTGGGCTTGGGCTTAGGCTTAGGCTTAGGCTTAGGCTTAGGCTTAGGCTTGGGCTTAGCCTTATGCTTAACCTTATGCTTAGGCTTAGGCTTAGCCTTATGCTTAACCTTAGGCTTGGCATTGGGCTTGGGCTTAGGCTTAGGCTTAGACTTGGGCTTAGGCGTAGACTTAATCTTATGCTTAGGCTTGGATTTGGGCTTAGGCTTAGGCTTAGACTTAATCTTATGCTTAGGCTTAGACCCACATCTTTAAATTATTTTTGACCATTGAGCACTTAATTTGTTAAACGTTTATGTCAATTTTCGTAGTTTTTTATCGCCGAAAAAGATATAAAAAATTGCGACTTTGTCGTGCAAACTACAACGCAAAAAAATTCCTCGGCTATCTGCGTATTAGGCTCCGGCTAGATAACTAGTTTTCTAGCTAGGATTTACTTTTTCAGCGCACCCGTAGAAAGACATGTTATAGAACAATGATGATAGAAATCTGTTCAATACAAAAGTTCGGGAGATTCTGGAAGATTCTGTAAATTTGTTAAGAAATCAGAGATTAACATCGAAAGAAATAAATTATTTTTCTTTCATGACCGCGCTCTATCATACCTGATTTTCAATAAAATTGCGTTTATTGACACGATTGATTGATAGGACAGCGATCGTTTCATTGAACACGATTTTATTGAAAATCAGGCTCGTGTTCACATGTAAGAGCGCATTAGGATGGAAATTGTGTTGTGCCCTTACGTGACTCTTACACGAGATCCTAAAAAATTTTCGATTAAGTCATAAAAAGCACCCTTCATTTTTCGCGTCAATACACACAACTTTTATTGATTCGGGGACAAATTTTCACTGCGTTCATGTTTTCGTTGTAATATACAAATTTCAAAAATAGCCAACTTCAGACACGATTATCTCGTTAACGATTTCACAACGTACCTTCAAAAAAAATTGGAAAATTATATTCCATCCAACACACACAATTATACAACAGGGCGGCGCAAAAACCGGATTTTTGCGATTTTTGAGTGATTTTTTCAAAAATTTTCAATTTTTAAAAAATTTTTTCCCAAAATAAAGCTATCAGGGGTTTTCTATGCGAGGAAAATCGCATTGACGGATCTTGAAAACGCTTCTCTGACCATGAATTTTGTGCATTTTTCGCGAAAATATGCTAATTTAGCATCAGGGAAGCGTTTTCAAGTTCCGGCAATGCGCACAATCGTTTTCTAGCATAGGAAAACCACAATAGCCCTATAGGGTTATTTTGGTTTTTTAGTGAAAATTTAAAAAGTTGAAATTTGTTGAAAAAAATCGCTCAAACATTGCACAAATCTGGTTTTTTGCGTCACCCTGTACATTTTTTCGACTATAGAAAGAAAGAATATGTTACTAATTAAATTGCTTCGGGCAGAAAAGCTGCTTTTTCTTATTATAAGGCTATAAAAATCAATACATGATGAGCCAAAAAAAAAATCGTACTTTTGCGTTTTTTGGCGAAAAATTTTTTTCAGAATTTTTCAGTTTGAAGTTTTTCAAGCAACTTTTCTCCGCCTTCCCAATAAGGTAGAGAATTGATTTGAACATAATCTGATAGCTTAGTGAAGACCCGACAACGTAGAAAAATTCGTATCAAAAAATCTTTTAACAATGATGAGAAATAGAATTCTCAAAATTAAAAAAATGATAACGAATTTAAAAATTGAAAAAATGATAACAAATTTTAGTTTTTGGAAGACGTGGCCTGAGTGGCACAGTAGGTTGCGTGTTTGGCTGTTGCCCGAAAGGTCGCGGGTTCGATATCCAGCTTCGTTGGTTGGTTTTTGCACAAAAAATTGGTCTCAGCTGTGATCAATTTTTTGAGCAAAGACTTTTTTGAGGCTAATTTTTGAGCAAAATCAAATGACGAAGCTGGGTATCGAACTCGCGACCTTTCGGGCAACAGCCAAACACGCAACCTACTGCGCCACTGAGACCAGAGCTCTCCTACAAAAAACCGCATCGAAAACGACCGAATGGATGATGAGAAACCCTCAAATCAATCATACCCTACGTACTGGGACACCCTATGCAAATCAATATTTTTTTGACTCATGAAGATTAGAAAAAAGAAAGTTTATCATAGACAATGGCTACAATAAAGTCAATCTGATGATGATTGACACGTTGACCTGGGAACTTGCCGAGAGTAATAGCTAGAAGGCTTTCGCCTTTTGAATGTTATATGAATAAGTGTGTTGTAAAAACGTTTTTATGGAGAAAAAAGAGGAAAACAAATGAAATATGTCTAGTTTTTTTCAATTTATGACTTAAAGGGCAGTGTTATTTTGGTGCGTTTTTCGCCAAAAATCGTCTTCTTCAGTTTAAAAATGGCAATCTCCTATAGAATTTCGAAATTTCAACGCATCACTAGTTTCTAAGAGAAAAAACTCGGAAAAAAAGTTGCCATTTTTTGTGTATTTTCAGAAAGTTCATAAAAAATGGAGCATTTTTTGTTTTAATGGTAATTTTTGAAACGTTGTCGTTTTCGACGATAATTGCGTGTATGAAGTTGGCGATTTTTGAATTTTGTGTATTACAACGAAAACATGTACCTGATAGTTTTTCCCTGAATCAATAAAATCTTTATATTGAGAAGAAAATAGTTCAAAATCAGGAAATGATTTCGGTTATTGACGCGAAAATCTAAAAATTTCTATTTTCGGCCTGAAAGCATCCATCTAGGGGTAATTTTATGCGGAGAATCGTTTGCGCACATTTTCTAAGCATGAAAACGCTTCCTTGACCCTGATTCAGGGAATAGATTCAGTATATTGACACGAAAATCGAACAAATTTCTATTTTCGCCCTGAAAACAACTATCTGAGGATAATTTTATACAGGAAATAAATTGCGCACATTTTCTAATCATAAAGACGTTTCCTTGACCCTGATTCAGGGAAGAAATTCGGTGTATTGACACGAAAATCGAAAAAATTTCTATTTTCGCCATGCAATCATCCTCCTGGAGGTGATTTGATGCAAGGAATCGATTGCGCACTTTTTTCTGAACATGAAATAATTATCTTGACCCTGATTCAGGAAAAAAGAGAATGAACATAGTATAGGTGACAACAGACTTTTTCCTATTGGATGTGCTAGTTGATGCGAGAGAAAAAAATCTTTAAAAAATGAAAACATCTATCAAAAATTGCATGAAAACTAATAGAAACAAGCAAAAATCATAGCATAACACATAGAACAAAAAAATTAAACGAAAAATCACCTCACCCACCTTTTACCCATGGTAGAAAAGATGAAAAACAAAAAAATTCAAAAAATTTTATAAAATTTTTACCAGAAAACCATTACTCCGCCATGAAAACACCACAGAAATGATTAGGCTTAGTGAATAAAGATCCCCCACTACATTAGAAATGCGAAAAATTCGAAGAAAATCGACGATTTTTTATCCACCAACACCCTTCTTAGTGTAGAAAAAAAAGTTCTTGCGTCGCTAGTGCAAAACGTCGATCATCGATCCCCCAGTTGTTGTTGTTGGTCCCTCTTTGGGTTCGTAACGCTGTCGAGGCCGGGCCGAGCGAGGAGCTGGGGTGATGGCGGCCGACCGGCCGGTCGCAACGAAATGGGGTGGAGCAGAAGTGGATGAGAGAGTAGTAGGGAAAGAATGGACGGGTATACAACCACATCATGTGACATAAGGTTGAGTGAGTACGATTCGAGTGGATGTGCTAGACAGGCATAGCGATCTAGAGATTGTGTTATTAACGCTTTATGTATTAGAGAAGCATAGGGTGTTGTTTGTCGAAAATCTCCATCCGAGTCGAACGATGTTGGGTGCTATTAGTCGTGCGAGAAAGGACGAAAGTTGGGCTGGCTAGTCGGACACCGCTGGTGGAAGAAACCCCCTGATGGAAGGGGAGAAACGCGAGCGGCGGCCGTCCAAGATGATTACACAACGCATATGTACTCACACACGACTCGGGTTGTTCCTTCTTCTCCATTCCTCCACCAACACTTTCATAAACATTCGAGCGATTCTCTCTGGTCGGTTGAGAATGGGCCCTTTTTCTTCGATTATTTTCTGCGCTTTCAGCCTATACAAATTTCTTTCTAGTTCGATTTGTGTGTTAATAAGGCTTAAATTTTGAACTTTTTGAAATGAAAATTTGATTTTTTCAAATGAAATTTTTATTTTTTTTCAATTTTCGAACAACTTTAAGATGTACGGAATTCGAATTTTGAACACCAAATTTGAATTTTTTTCGATTTTTCTCAATTTTTAAATTTTTAACAAATCGAAAAATTTTTCAGAAACTGAAAGAAACCTTTAAAACTCAAAATCAGTCAATTTTTCAAAAATTGAAAAATTCGTCAAAAATTGAAAAATGTGCTAAAAATCAAAAATTTGTCAAAAATTGAGGGGAGCGTGATCTTACCTTGGGTAAGACCTTACTTTGGTAAGTGCACGGTCTCCCAGCGAGGTAAAAGAAATTGAATTCCACCGGGAATCGAACCCGTGCCTCCAGATTGATGAGTCTGGTACTCTACCACTAGACTATAAAGCGCCCCATTGTTGTAGGTTCAAAAATATTCTTTTAGACCCCCTAGAATTTTTTGCATTTTCAATTTTTCCGACAATTTTTAATATTTTTTAAATAAATTTTAAGAAAATCAAAGCTATACTTAGCCTCAAGCAAAAAATTTTTACATTTGGGTCAAAAATTGAAAAATTCGTCAAAAATAAAAAATTCGTTAAAAATTGAAAAAATCTCAAAAAATCAAAAAATTCGTAAAAATCAAGAATTCGTTAAAAATTTGAAAAATTCGCCAAAAATTGAATTCCATGTTTCGACTCCGAGTCGATGAAAAAATTTGTGAAAAAGTTCTTGAAAATGAACAAAGTTCGAAAAAATTGAAATTTTTCGAAAATTTTTTGCGGTCGGCAAGAAAATGTTTCAGCCCAAATTTTCATTTTTTTCAGGATCGAAAAAAAATTGACTTCTGTATAAATTCTTAAAGAATTTGTGAAATAATAGATAATAAATATCGGCGCATAACCTTATCCGCAAGGCTAAAAAACCTCAAATTTTTCTCTCTTTTGAGCCTTTCACACTAAATTTTTCGACTCTAACACCTAAAATTCCTGTGCGAAAAATTTTTTGCTATAAAGCCTAAAACTAGAATTTTGCTCCTAAGCCATGAACATGAACACCTCTTCCTTTTCATCCGACCTTGGAGATGGAGATCAAGATTAAATCAGCCGAAAATGAGATAAGAAAGAGAGAAAAAAACAAAAAAAATTTACATGCAAAAAAACAACATTTTGCTCTATAACAGACACCATAATGTTCTTTGTTGTCCGTTCAACCGGCCGCAATTTTATCGTTTTTATGGTTTTTCCTTTTCTCCTTATATATAAAATTTGATTTTTCATCAATTTTTTCTCCATTTGAGGGTAGAAAATGGAATGTGAAAATGCAAAATCTCAACGCTACTTCTTCTTCTGTCCTAAATCGACTTCTCACCAAAAAGACTATAAGGGGCTACAAGGACGGTTGAAAAAAAGGGCGGTACTAATCCTTGGATAGACATGTATGAATCAGTGGAGACGCTGAGAAATCAAACGAGGGGTCGATTTGAAAGAAAAAAATACGACTTTGTTGAATTTGCTAACTGCTCTGGAAAAATATGTGACTAAAGTACAACGTGATCAATTTTTGAAGGAAAAGAGAAGTGAAGGAAAAAAAGATGAAAAATGATTGATGACAATTTACGGCTTTTTCTGTTCTGCAAACGAAGATTTCGAAATTTTTTGATTAAAGATGACAATTATGAAAAATAATTATTGGCTAAAAAAAACAATGAGTTGGAAGGAATGATATGAACTGTAAACAAAACACAAAAGGTGCAAAAAATTTTTTTTGAAAAAAGTTTTCTTGGCAAAAATTTTTTCTGCAAAACGCTTTTTTGGCCCTGAAGGGGTTGGTGTATTGAAGCGAAAATCGAGAAACCGTACCGAAAAATTCGTTAAAAATTGAAAATTCGTCAAAAATTCGCTTCAATACATAAATTCTTTTCCCTGAATCAGGGTCAAGGAACCGTTTTAGACTTATGGAGTGCGCGCAATTGATTCCTCGCATAGAAAACCCCCTTCCCCCCCCCCAGGAGTGACTTTTCGAGCACATAGAACTCTTATTTAATTTTTTTTCGATTTTCGCTTCAATGCACAAATTCCCTTCCCTGAATCAGGGTCATGGAACCGTTATAGACTTCGATAGTGCGCGCAATCAATTCCTCACATAGAAAAACCTGACCTTTTCGACACATAGAACTCTTATTTGGTTTTTTTCGATTTTCGCTTCATTACACAACTTCCCTTCGCTGAATCAGGGTCATTGAACCGTTTTAAGCTTCGGTAGTGCGCACAATTTTTTTCTCCCCTCTTCGTCCAAAATCCTATCCCATGTCAATTTTGCAAAAAAAATTAGTCACACCTATTCACATTTCCAATCAAACAGACCATTCTCTTTCTTCGAACATTCACACAAAAAAGAAGCCTTAATTTTAGAAAATCCTGTTCAACAGAAATTGTCCGTATAGGCTGAGAAAATGAGAAATGTCTACGACATCAAAATCCATATGTCGTGTGGATTTATGAGTCGTGATTAATTTTCATATGATTTTTGAGATTAGATAAAGTACACTTGTGTGCCTACAAAATTTTATATGAGAGAAAAGGGGTTTAAGAATATAAAATTTCCGGATAAAATAACAAAGCTTGTATTCATCTCCCAAAAATACTTCTTTGATCCTGATTCAGGCTGTGTGGTGGGTGTATTGAAGCGAAAATGAGCTAAAGATCGGATTTTCGCCGAAAATTTTTCTGTATAAGGATTTTTCTAGACGTTGAATCGATTGCATATTTTCGAGAGAAATGAAAAAAAATTCCCTGATACTGATTGAAGTGATTTTCATCAAGAAAATTTAAATAAGTGTCAGAGAAATTTTTTCATGTCTTGAAAATGTGCGCAATCGATTTTCCGCATAAAATTACCCCCTCCCCCCCCCAGGAGGATGTTTTCCGATCAAAAAATTTTCGATTTTTGCTTCAATACACCCACCCATACCCTGAATCAGGGTCAAGAAAGCGTTTTCACGCTTCGGTAATGCGTGCAATCAATTCAAAAAAGGGACGCGAACTTTTCCCGCCAAACACGACCACGCAGGGATGCCTATGAAATGAAAAAATCATTCACCAAACAAATTACACCGTTGAAGCCATTCAACAAACAACCAAGAAGATGAATAACGCGATTGAAAAACTTTCAATACAATACCCTGAATCAGGGAAGCATTTTCAAGGTTCGGAAATGTGCGCAATTTCCCGTTTTCCGCCAAACACGACCACACAAAGTTACCTCAAGAGAGGTCATTCCCAAAGAAAAAAAAGCTAAAAAAGTTTTTTGGAATCGATTGCGCGCATTCTCGAAGCGTGAAAATACTTCCTTGATCCTGATTCAGGGTGTGGGATGGATGTATTGAAGCGAAAATCGAAATTTTTCGATCGAAAAATCACGTGAAGTGGATTCGCTAATCCTTAGTAGTAGTAAACTTTTTACTAGACTAACAACCTACCTGGTTGCACCCACATTTGGCACGTCTCCAAACCCCAAATGGCTTTTGCTCTTGGTTAATAAATAATTTGAAGAAAAGAGAGTCTATAGACGAGGCAGAAGAGAGACGCACATAGAGTTTTGTCTTTCTTTCTTCTACGACTCGTCGTCGTGTTGATTGAGCTCATTTATTCTTGTCCCCCTTCCGAACGTCTATCTATCTCTCTGCAACGATACAATTTCTGGGGGAAATGCGAAAAAATTAGAGAAAAAAATCGCACAAAAATGAGATTTTTTATATGGTAAACAACGGAAAATTGGAAAAAATTGGTTTTTTTGCCTGACCCTGATTCAGGGGATACAAAATGCCCTTTTTGAGGCATTTTCGGGGTATACTCTTCGTAGGGGGTACCTTCCTGTGGTCAAAATCAAAAAATTCTTTCAGATTCGTGTTCCCCATGTCGAAAACCCCCTGACACCAACTTTCAGCCAATTTGAAGAACTTTTTGAAAATTCGAGTTTTTGGCTCCAAGGGAAAAAATACGTCAAAAATTGAAAAAATTTGAAAAATTCGTCAAAAATCGAAAAATTCGTTAAAAATTAAAAATGTGCTAAAAATTGAAAAATTCGCCAAAATCGACCAAGAGGACCAAAAACTCGAATTTTCAAAAAGTTCTCCAAATTGGCTGAAATTTGATTTTTCGAGAACACGAATCTGAAGGAATTTTTTGATTTCAACCACGAGAAGTTTCCTGAATCAGGGTCAGGCAAGCATTTTCATGCCTCGGCAATACGCGCAATCAATTCCCCGACTAGAAGAACCCTCGAAAATTTCATCAAAAATCGACTTCTATTAGCCAAATATCGACATTTGAAAATTAATCTAAAAACCCTCCATTTGTTTGAAAAAGTCTGTATATTGACACGAAAACATGAGTTACGCTTAAAAAGACTAATTGTATTGTGTTCAGCATACATTTCTTGCCTAATATTGAAAAAATTTTTTGACGAATTTTTCAATTTTTAGCACATTTTTCAACTTTTTACGAATTTTTTGATTTTTGACAAATCGTTCGATTTTTGAAAAATTTTCAATTTTTGCGAATTTTTCAATTTTTGGCCAACAATACTTATCGAACAACCCAATATTTCTACATTCTAGCACCCCTTTTTTCCTTCAATATCCATTTTCCGTTGGCGTTCCAAAAATTCTCTCTCCTTTTTTCTCCAAAATTTTGCTGCAGGCCTAATTTGAAGAAAATGTGCCCATTCACGTTTTTTTTGCTTCTCCCATCAATAGATTGGCCGTATTCGATGCTATCTTCTTTTTCTTCTCTATAAAAATGCTTGAATATTCGCAGTTCGTATATGTAAACAAGGAAAAAAACTTTTATATTGAGTGGGC